>CM075066.1:90448352-90608352 GCA_037428765.1 Rubia yunnanensis
TGTGTGCCTAAACCATATTTTTAAGCCCTAACCTAGTAAATGAGCCGGTGGCCCAACGCTCATTGTCATCCTTGAGAATGGTCACCGCAATGCCACATAGCTATTGCTGGGTTCACCGCCGCCATTGTTATCGAGCACGAAGCCTGGAAGCTTGGTCATGAGACCATTGAAGTTCACTATTCACCGGTGAAGGTGAAGCTAGCACCATCCCGAGAGAATGGCTGGTGAATGTGAAGCTCAGCGGTTCATTCCCGTAGCTGGGGAGGACTTTTCCAATTTCCCGTAGAAAAAGGAGTTGCAGCAGTGAAGAGAAGAGGATGGTAGTGAAGATGATGTTTTCTTTTTTAAAAAACTTTTTTAATTCAAGGGTATAATGGCCATTTTATAAATTTTCGGCCAATTTACCGTTAATTTTACCTGAAAGCTTCCTTTGGGGACCACACAAATAATTTTATATTTGTTGGTTGTTGAACAAACTCGGTATTGGCCTTGGGGACCAAAGGATGTATTTCATTATATGTAGGGGACCAAAAAAATAATTTAGTCTAAATTAAACGTCCCAATGCATATGTAACTAGGACATTACAAAACAACCTAGTATAATAGGACGTATAAAAAAACCTTATATCTTGTCTATAGAGTCGTTTAATATAACAATCTAAGACATATAGAGACTCACGATAATGGGCATTTATGTGACATTTTTAGAAGTATCATATGAATGGAAGCGTCCCAATAGAGACCTATTGGGACTCTTTTTAGCTAACTAATAGCGTTTTTATGTTGTAGTGACAATAATGTTGGTGTTGTGGGTTGGGCATCAATGGTTGTATTTAGTGTGTGGTGGTTGAAATGATGGTGTTTTGTGTGGGGTGGTGGTGTTTGATGTTCAAGCCAGTGGTGTTTAGGGGAGGTGGCAACGATAGGGATAATGTTGCAGGTTAGCTGGAGGCGGTGGTGTCTGGCGTGTTTTGGTGGTGTTTGATATGTGTTGTGGTGGTGGTGTTGAAAGGAGCAGTGGTGGTTGTGGTGTGACTTAGCTCGGTGGGGTGGTGTTTGGTGGACGCGGTGCTTGATGTGTGCGGTGGCGACAATAGTGGTGTTTAGGGGAGGTGGAAGTAATGGTGTTGGTGTTTTGAATTGACCAGTGGTGCTTGGTGTGGTGGTGGTGGTGTTTGATGTGTGTGGCGACGATGGTGGTGGTGTTAAGGGAAGGTGGTTGTGGGTTGGTGGTGTTGTGGGTTGGTGAGGGTATTTGGTGTGTGGTGATGGTGGTGTTTAATATGTGGTAGTGGAGGAGTTGGCATTTGATGTGTGTGCAGTTGGGACATAAAAAAATTTATGTGGGGGATTTTAGTATGTGAAGTGGAGAGACTAGTAGAAAGTTGGCAAGTGTGCTTAACTACCATGGATAGCCTCTTTGAAATTAGATGTCTAGTAAAAACCTAACAATTATATACATTTGGCAACTTTCTACTGAATCCCCACCTACACATACAAATCCCCCCCCCCCTCCATCCCACATAAAAAAAATTCCCTAGTGTTTGGGTGATGAGTAGGAGGAGATGGGAGTAATGCGGGATTATTAGAAAATTTACAAAAATAGAAAAAATAAATAAAAGAAAGAAAAGCAAAAAAGACCAAACCATCCCTGTGAAAAATAGGTAAATAAAGTCACGTGCTAGCTAAACTATCCAAAACTAAAGTTTTAAAAATGTTGGGATCAAGAATGTTCTACTTTGTTTTTGTTGTAAGGGTACAAAACATACATTCAAAAATTGTCGGGGCTTAAAAAGTCAATTTAGTCTAATTACAATTACAAAAAGTTCCCCATTTCAAGCAGTTTTTTTCCATTTTGTTTTCTTCCTTTTTATTCCCCTTCGTCTTCTCTATGTCCGTGTGCTATGGCAGCAAGCCATAAGTCAGCTCTGACTCAAGGCTAGGAGGGTAATAAGTGACAGCCATTTATTGTCCTTGTTAGCCTAAAATGACCATTAAGGAGTCGTTATCTAAACTTAAGCTCTATGCTATGGAATACTGTAATATGAACTCAATGTCCCTCACTTTTCTGTTTACAAATTTCAAATGATGATAATGAAGATACTAACGATATTGATCGTAACCTTGATATGCAGGTGGAGTTGCTAGCTCTGGTGAATGTGCTAACTATGGATGTAATGTCAAAAATAGATAGGTCAAATATCATGCTTCAAGTCGAATTAGCCAAAGCAATGTCTCCTTGAATACTATGAATTCCCATACTGTGTACTACTTCTCTCAAAACCTTCTATGCGCTCTTGGCAGCGCTAGTGCGTGCTTCTTTCATGCCAAGATCCAGTTTTCTAGCATTTCTTAAAACAAAAAATAAACTATATTCACTAGGGCGAACGACTTGAGGGACCCCTAAACTATATCCATCATTCACCTTTGGCCTCTCAATTTGTTTTTCAATACTCTTGTTCCACAACTTGCAAAACTACCAATTCACTACACTATCTTCTATTCGAGTCATTAAATTGTGCTTTCGTTTGGTCATGTGCAGTCAAAGTGACTTTTTCATGGGCAAAATAGTCTTTTCCACTTCAACCATCTGGGTTCTTATCTCCGTCCTCAATGTGATTTGGAAGAACCCTCGTCACTTTTCCCTTTTCCTCTCTCATCTCTGACACTAGAACACATGTCTTTCCAATTAGTTGTTAACTTCCAATGACTCGTAATGGCTACACTGGAAGCAATGGAAATAGTTGGCATAGCTGGAAAAGTGAGTGTTGCTTGGAGCATTAAAGTCAGGATGCGACTTGTAATTGCAGCCTCCGGGTGAAGTTTTTGACCTCTTGGACTAATAGAAATAAATAAAGGTGGTTCATTGGTCGAAGGTGAGATAATGGAAGGCATTTAAAATTCTCAGTTGCTATGTGGATTGTGTATGGTGAGATAATATGTGTTTGTATTTAATTTTTATTGAATCCAGGTTGATGGTTGTGGTTTTTGGGAGTGGGTCAATCTAGAAATGTAACCCATATCATTGGAAGCTATTCCCAACTTGTTCAAGAGAATCAATGGTTTGGAGGAAGATATTCATCAGTTGAAAAAATACGCAAAAAAAGCAACAACTTGAGCAACTATGCTGGAGGAAGTAAATTGTAAAACATGGAACCTTAGTTTAGGGTTTGGAGGATTGTGATGATTATTAGAAAAGTGGTAGTTTGTTTTGTTTCCCTTTGATTATGTGCTAAATGTAATAGCAAGTAGACTGGGATGTTGTGTTTGGTTTACTGTAAGAAGATATATTAAAATAAAATTCTGTTTTGGTTGTTAGAAATGATGATTTGTTGTGAAACCTTTTGATTAATTTAGAGCTTTGCAAAGCTCACTGAATTGGGGAAAAAAATGGCATTTAGAAGAGGAACCTGCAAATGAGGACATGAGCTTTCAATCAATTCCTCATTCAATATTCCAACCAACATCTTACTAATTCATCAAATGCACCAATTTCATAGAGACAAAAGAAATGGGGGATTCACATGTCCGGCCCTTTTTACTACCTAGCCAACACAAATGATATGAAAACAATCAACAAAAGTTGGCACAAGTAGACCCATGAGTGAAAATATTTATCTTTACAATACAAAATTATCCTCTAATAGCAAAAGATGAGGATGTCCTATCTTAGAGAAATCAAAGCTTTTCTTCCTCTTTGCTTTGGTAGCCTCCCTCTCCTTCTTGCAATTCCAACCATACCTCCACCCTTTTTCCAATACCCAGAATGTATGGAATCAGCTCCCCCAAATAATTAAGCATAATTGGCATTAGTGGCTTTCTTTTCTCCATCTTCCAAAGGGGGCCTAAGTGATCTCCTAAGGGGTCATTGTACTGGATTTTGAGGAGCTTTTGTTCCAATCGAAGTAGCTAGATGATGTGGTGCTTCAATTTTAGTCACATGAACTGGAATGTAGTAAAATTGCAAGTTAGGTCTTGATGAAAAGTGCATGGAAATCAATCATAATATTTTTGAAAAATATGTTGAACCTGAATTTTTTTGTGGGAAATGAGGGCCTATTTAAATAAAGTTTTACTCATACCCTCTAACAGTTTCCATAAAAGAGGGCCAATATGTTTTGGATCTTTCAGCATATTAAGTCTCATTCTCTGAATTCTATCCATAAGTAATTCCATAACACTATTCATTAGACTCAATATTGGCTTATCCCTAACATCTAGAAAGTAACTATTGAAAATTTCAGACAGATTATTTGTTAGCATATCACACTTAGTATTGTGGGAAATGAAGGCCTTACACAAATGCAAAGAATGAGAAGTTTCCTTCAAAGTTTGCTAGGCTATGGGGTCAAAAACTTCTAACTCTGCCAATCTTTGTGTGTATAACTCCATTGTTGCACACCCGGCAATTGACCAAAACAACCCTTTCAAAACCATGCTTGAGTGTTTTTCTTGAAATTTTGGTACAAGTGCACCACACAGTATCAGCGAGTAGCACCAAGGATCACCTTAGTCAGAGCTCTTTCCAAACCCTATAATTAAATATGAACTGCAATCTTTAGTTTGATTAATGTTGGAGAGAGAAATTTTCTAGAGTCCTCTCGAAATGGTATTTAGGGACGTAAATTCTTCAAGAATATAGTAAGCAATATTGCTGCTTCTCCGGTCCAAGGTTGGAGCCAATGGTAGGACTTGGTCACTTTCTGCCATGTATATTTGGGTAAAAATATTGGAAATGGGAAAGTGTATAGTATTTTTTTTGGAGAGAAAGAAAATTAATTAGAAAATCAATCACAAAATAAATCTGAAAATTAATGGTATAAATTCAATCACAAAATCCATCTGAATACAAATAAGAAAATTAATTATAGAAAATCAATAAGCAAATAAATCATAAAATTAAACACAAAAAATGAATCAGATATTCAAATACATAATCAGATCTTTGGTTGGTCGAACATGAGTGTATAATAATGTTCATTGTCGATGTCGTTATTAGCCCTCAAAAGCTCTAAAAACTATGCCCACTGCACAATTCCTTCTCTACTACTGCCCATGCTAGGTAGGGGTGTTCAAATGTGAGTACCCACACTTTCGGGTACCTGCACATTCGGGTACCCGCATGTGTGGGTAGTTGAAAATATGGCTCATGGCCCGGTCCGTTTAAAATTGATATTTTTGAGATAATTATTATTTATTTATGCAACGTAAATTTGTATTAGTGCAAGGAAAATGTCTTTACAATGATGGTAATGTATTTTAACAATTGAATTCTCGTGACATTATTTTTACAAATAATTATCATTTTTTATGATTAAAAAATCCAGCATATAATGATCACTGAGAGTAACAAGTCCGTAATCATCATCATCATTCCCTAGTTTGGATGAACATAACAAAATATACTGAAATGACGAGAATAAGATCACTGTGTTAATAAATTTTAATTTACTAGAGACCTTATGAAAGCTTGATAAGAAATTTGTTATGGAAAATTAAATATATTTTTTATTAGCTTGACCTACAGGCTACTGCTAGAATAGGGTTGTGACCGAGGCTGAAAAGGAAATGCCGAAACTTAGAAGGACCGATTGAAAATTCAGAGTTGAAAAAGAATGCTTGAAATATTAGCACTTGAATATTATGTAAATTTGCATTATTTAATAATTAATATTACATAGATATGGACAAGAGTCCGTCTCCTGAAAGGAGATCTTTTCATAAGTCATAGAAAGACTAATGTTAAAACTGTAAATTAGAATAAATGAAGATAAAAATTTTGGGTTGCATTAATTAGATCATAAACTTTATAACTACTGCACGTTGCATAATAAAATTTTAATATTGTAACTAAAGCCTTTTACTCCCTATGTCCCAGCTTATTCTGCACAGAATCTTTTCACGGTCTCCAATAAACATGTTTGACTGTAAATATGTATAGCTACGGACAATAATGATGCACAAAAATGTGATATTTAGAAACTAAATGTTATGAAAAATCTAACCATGTCTCATATGATAAAATTATTGTTCATATACCTATTCAAATATACGGTCAAAGTTTGGCATCTTTGACCAAAAAAAGATTCTGTGCGGAATAGACCGTGACGGTGGGAGTACCTTTTTATTATCCCCCATCAAACTCCGTCTTTCCATAACCCTTTTTATTATGGACAATTGAGAATTGAGAGTAGATGTGTAGAAAAATATTATTTAAAATTAAAAGTAATTAAATACATTTTAATATTACTGGAATCTTGGGTACCCGTAAATTGCATTTTTGCGGCCCTGGCCCGTTAAAATGTAAAATTTCCGGGCTGGGTACCCAGCCCTGAAAAAATGAAAAAGTACCAGATTATTTTATACTGAGCCAGTGGATGGACGGGTCGGGTATTTTTTAACACTCCTAATGCTAGGGGCCACCAACTATTGTTAGGATCGACTGTTATTGCTTCCTAAATTTTCCCAGGAAAGGTCCCCTTAACATGACAACCATCTAAATCTATATTCAGCCTACAATATTTAAATCTCTCCTTTAGTTACGCATAATCGGGGACTCCCATTTTCAGGCCTAAAATGGGTGAATTCGACCTGCATTGTAGACCCTGGAGTCCTCCTCTTGACCTCAATACAATAATCATAAATCTTCTTGTATTGCTTAATTGAATCACCCTTTATCAACTTCCACAACCCTTCTCCTTGTTTTGTAAGCCACGTTTCTAAATGGCCTCAAATTCTTCAGGTATTGTCCGTCTAATGCATCTATTCGGCATCAACAAGTTAGCTCTAATTCACTCAGCATACTTCTTAGACAACCACTTCAAATTCAAAAAAAATTGTTTCTAAGGATGAGCGTAGTTTTCATGGACGGCAGGTCTTGATGAATAAGTCACTGCTCCCAAGTTTATTGATCATTGAGGCGAAGCACACCCAGGGATATAGAGCCTTGCACTAAGCTCTAACCCGATGCCTCTCATTTTTTGGGAAAGTGGTGTCATTCTTCCAAATGGAAAAAATTCTAAAATGCTTACTTAAATTCCAATGAGCTAGAAAATCTCATCCCAATCTCAAAACTGGGGTGCAACATGTCTCTTTCAAGATTCCATCATCACCATCACAATCACTTCCTTCTTCATCAACCTTATTCCCACGCAACTTCATTATCCTATATTCGCCATGCTGACCATCCATAATATCTTCAAAGGATTCCATCTTTCCTTCCCTTTTTTACTTGTCCTATTCTCTTTTTTAACTTTCTTTATTTTTTTGCAGGTTCAGGAGGCTGGTCAGGATCAAACTCTGGTGCTTTTTCAGTCTCAACACCAATTTCAGGCTCAACACCACTTTCAGTTGCAGTATTCTCCCTTTCTAATTCAGAACAACCATTTTGAGATCCTACCAACTGTGTTAATTGGCTAACTTGAGAGTCTAACCACTGCTCAAAGTCAACCTCCATGTAAGCATTATTGTGAGCATCTAAACCTAATGCCTGATTATTCTGTTCAACTCCATTACCAACTCAATCTCCATTAACTGCATCCTCATTTTCAGGTTCACTATCTCTGCCCGAACAACTCTTCTCCAGCTAATCATCAACACAGAAATATTCATCATACGTAAACTATTCTACATCGGTGTTGCTGCTTTGGTCATCTTCATCAGTAGCTGCAAGCCCTTCCTTATCCAAACATCTTCTTCAGTTTGCACACCATGAACTCCATCAATATAATCCCCTTCTTCTCCCTCAGAATTATTCTCAGCCCCCTCTCTCTCACCACTATCAACCCCCTCATTCTCACCACTCTCAGCCCCCTCTTATCCCTGAGTATCATCATCAACCTGCAAATTTTCACCTCTCACATCCCCCTGCTGGTCACCACTCTCAGCTCCATCTTCACCCTCATTCTCAGCCCCATCTTCTCCATCAATCCCAGTCTGCACTTTCTCAACCTGCACTTTTTCAGCCACATATTTACCACCAATTTTCCCACCATGTACACTCTCAGCCTGAACTTCTTCACCATCGACAATAGGATTTTGTGCATCAAAATGCGTAGCTCTCGGGTTAAGAATCTAATCACAAACAGTTTGCCTGATCTCTAAATTACCCTCTCCAATCCCATCTTTCACACACAATACCTCAATGATCTTATTGAACTTCACCCACGTGCAAATTGTCCTAGTTTCAATATCGCCATAAATACGAAGTACACCTAGACTATGTGGGAAACCTGGATAAACTGACTAGAACTTCTAAGGCCCTTCCACTCCCAATCTAGTTGTCATTAGTTTCAGCTCTTCATACTATATCATGTCCTTGTAGCACTGGTCCACAAAATTCAACTTCTCCTCCCTCATAACGTGTAACATTTTTGCTTATAAACGGCTCTCCGTGTCTGAATGTGATGGAGAAATTTCCAAAGTTCCTGTATGGCACAACAAATTAAGACACAACTTTACATCAAGCAATTCAACCAAAAAATGCAAATTCTTTATCTTTAAACAGGTTTTCACGCACAACTAGGTTTTGAAAATGGCATTCAAACTCGGTCAATGCTCAAATGAATTAATTAATTTTGAATTAATAAACAAGTTTCAGGCCCAGCACAACACTCATGCATTACAACTCAGTTTTGCAGCTCAACCTAGTTTTGGATAATCAACCAACAATCATAGCCACTGATTAACACAATTTTGAAACTCTAAAATGTTATAGAATCATCCCTACACTTACATTTATGTTTCCCACTGCTAGATTTATATTCATCGTCCATCAATTTTAAAACCTACAAATTCGAACAACATAAACCCTAGCCCTAATTGAATCATTGCCCGAGTATGAATTTTGTTACAAATGCTTAAATGACATGCATAATCGAAACAATAAGGAGAATCGGAGCTTATCATACACCTTCCGATGTTTAAACTTTGCGTCCCTGTAACGAACCACCCACACCATCTTCGCAAATTAATGAAATAGTTAGTCATGAATGGAACTTCAAGAATTCCTACCATAATGGTTATGATATATGAACATCACTATAACTGGATTTCAAAGATTAATCTCCTTTTTGAATGAATTACAAACGGAATAAGAAATGATTTTAGGGTTAACGCCCCAAACACTTGATTAAGAGATAACATAGTCATTTGCAAAGAACCCAGATGGTTGAAGTGGAAAAGACCATTATGCCCCTGAAAAAATCACGTTGATTGCACATGATCGAACAAAAGCACGATTTAAGGACTGGAATGGACGGAATTGTTTCTAATTAGCAGTTTTATTAGTTCTAGGACCAAGAGTATTGCGAAAAAATAAAATTGCGGGGCCGGAATGATGGATATAGTTTAGGGGTCTCTCAAATCATTCGCCCAATTCTTTAACACGTTGAAGAAGATGAAAGGGAAGAAAAGAAAATAAAAGATGTGGAAGAAAATAAAAAGGAAAAAGAAATATTTTATGTTGGGGAAGTGAGTATGTTGGGGGTGATGGACCAATTACATTTTGACATGTGGTTAGTGAGTGGGGTCAAAAGGTAATTTTATGTCATTTTTCTATATTTTTTATTCACTCACCTACCACATGTCAAAATATAATTGTGGGTTTGGTGACTTTAATTTGAATGGGACGAGCCGAGTTTCATTTTCAGTATCCCATTTTGTTTTTCCTTTGTTTTGCATACATGCTAAATTAATGTGCAGTAGGAAAAATATTTAACGTGGGCTAGGGACTAAAGTAATTAATTCTTTGCCTTGGGGGAAATATATAGCTATGGGTATAGTGAGGGAGCCGTGGGCAGGAGATGGAAAAGAAGGGTTTTTAGAACAACTCTTAGGACAAACACTTCGAGAGAAAACATGAGAGAAATAAGGAATTCTTGATGGATTGTAATCCTTGTAATCTCATTTGTCGATCTAGTGGAACCATTCTTGTAGGACGTAGGTGGAAACACCAAACTTGGGTAAAATCTCTTACGTTCTCTTTTAGTTTCTTGCCTTGGATTGTTTGATTTCTTGTTGGTAGACTCGATGTTTCATTCCGATGTGTTATATATTCATTGTTTTTCTCAACCAATTGGCATTAGAGATTTGTTTGTGGCAAATTTGTGATGTTTATTGTGTGTCCACAAGGTGTTTGATAAATTTTCTCTTGTAAGCTTGTGGTTGTTTTGTGATGGAGATGACTTCCAAAGTCGATATTAAGAAGTTTGATGGGTCGAATGACTTTGGATTGTGAAAGGTGAAGATGCTAGCTCACGTAGGCAACATGGAGCTTGTCAAAGCTCTTTCAGGAGCGGATAAACTTCCTTCTACTTAGGATGAGGCAAAGAAGGAAGATGTATTTCAAAGAGCTTACAATACATTGATCCTTTTCCTTGCTGATAAAGTGTTGAGAGGGTGGTTCATTTCAAGTTGGCTGCGGAGGTGTGGTTAAAGTTAGAGTCTCTCTACATGACGAAAACATTATCACGATATTCATTTCTCAAGGTGCGGTTCTTCACATTCAAGATGGCCGAAGAGCGAGACTTAATAGACCATCTTGATGAGTTCAACAAGTTAGTGGTAGATTTAAAAAACATTAGGGCGGAGTATGATGACCAAGATCAAGCTTTGGTTTTGCTTCATTCATTTCCTAAGTCATACATGCACATTGTTAATACCCTACAACATGGGAGGGACAATATCACCCTCGATGAGGTTGTAGGGGCCTTAAAGTCTAAAGAGTACAAATGATGGATGGAGATTGAGTCTACTAGCGGAGATAGCTTGGTGATGCACCAAGGGAGGTTGGAAAAGAAAGATTTCAATGGCAAGAAGAAGTCATGGTCTAAATCCCACAACTCTAGGAAGGAGTTCAAGTGTTATAGGTGTCATAAGGTTGGTCATATGGCGAAGAATTTCCCGATGAGGGTAGATGGCGTGACAAAGAGGCAAGATGATGAAATAGCGGTAGCCTAAGGTGTGGACCATGGATACGAGAACTCTGAGGTCTTTGTAGTGTCGACCTTATGCCTTAGTATAAAAGGTGGATTAGTGACTCCGGTTGCGCATTCTTCATGACACCAAATGAAGGTTAGTCAAAAAATCATGTTTGGGTGAGGTGTTACTTGGGAACAACAAATCATGTTAGGTGGCGGGGATTGGTTTGGTGAGAATCAAGACTCATGATGAGATGGAGCGGATATTTACAGAGGTGATGCATGTCTTGGAATTGCGGAGGAGCTACAAAGTGCAATAATATCTAAGATGTCATCTTTAGAGAGTCCAAATACTACATGACCGTAGCAACTTAAGGGGCCAAGGATAGCAAGGAGGTTGCTAGAGAAAAGGTCGACATTGAGGTGAAGATATTGAGGAAGAGTATTGAAGATCATGAGGGTGAAAATGATGACATTGATGATAAGGAGGTTGGTGTTGATAATCAAGGCAAAAGTTGTTATGACGATGATCAGGGGCTTGGATCATACGACTTGATAAGGGACCGATCTAGGAGACACCTAAGCACCGAAGAGGTATGGTTATTCTGATCTAGTGGTTTTTGCTTTAGTTTTCGCTGAGAAGGCAAATAACTCAGAACCTAGATCTTATCTAGAGGCAATGAAAAGAAAAGATCATGAATCTTGGAAGTGTGCAATGGAGGATAAGATGGCATCACTTGAGAATAATGAAACGTGGGAACTAGTGGAAAAAGTCTAAAGACCAACGGGTGGTTGGTTGTAAATGGGTGTTTAAATGGAAAGAATGCATTATGGAGTTAGAAAAGCCAAAGTGTAAAGCGAGGTTGGTGGCTAAGGGTTTCAAGCAAAGGAAGGGGTCAATTATAATGAGATATACTCCCCCATGGTGAACCACACATTGATAAGGGTTTTGCTTGCGATAGTAAATAAATATGACTTAGAGCTTGAGCAAATGGATGTGAAGATGGATTTTCTTCATGGGAATCTTGAGGAGTGGATCTACATGGTTCAACCGGAAGGGTCATCAAGGTTCGAGATGAAGAAAAGGTATGTCTCCTTAGAAAATATCTTTATGGTTTGAAACAATCCCTAAGGCGATGGTATCTTAAATTTAATGAGTTCATAGTTCAAAATGAATTTGTTTGGAGTAATTATGATAGTTGTGTTTATGTATAGTGGGTGAATGGTTGTGGAGTATTCTTGTTGCTATATGTGGATGACATGTTGATAGCGTCGAAAGACAAGAATGAGGTTCATGACTTGAAAGGCTATAGAGTAGTGAGTTTGAAATGAAAAACGTGGAACTAGCCAAGAAGATTTTAGGGATGGGAATCACACGGGATATGAGATGTACTGAATTATTTGTGTCTCAGTGTGATTATCTTTGGAAGGTGGTGGCTAAATTAGGGATGTAGAAGGCAAAGGCGGTTCAAACACCTTTGGCGGATCATTTCAAACTCTCCGCAAAGATGTTTCCAAAGACCAAGAAGGGTCAATAGAGCATGGAGCGGACCCCTTATACAAGTATTGTTGGAAGTGTCATGTAAGCCATGGTGTGCACTCGACCGAATTTAGTATATGCGGCTAGCCTTGTGAGCTGGTTTATGGCCAAATTGAGTAGAGAACATTGGGAGGCAACAAAGTGGGTTCTTCGATTTGTGAAGGGAACTTCAAATGTTGGCTTACATTACAAACAGGTGAATGTAGGTTAGGCTAAGTTGAGAGGATATGTTGATGTAGACTTTGCGGGTGACTTTGATAAAAGGTGGTCGTTGATTGGGTATGTATACACCTTATTTGGTTGTGTGGTGAGTTGGAAGGTGCAACTACAGCCGGTGGTTGCACTTTCCACGATGGAGGTCGAATACATCGCTCTCACAGAAGGTGTGAAGGAATCTCTTTGGTTAAAGGGGTTGATCGGTGAGCTCGAGAACACGTAAAATGAGGCGAGGTGTTTTGTGATAATTAAAGTATGATACACTTGACCAAGAACCAAATATGTCATAAGAGGACGAAGCACATCGACATAAAGCTACACTTTATTTGAGACGTCGTTGCCAAGGGGTCGTTGTTGTTGAGAAAGTGCACACGGACAAGAATTCGACGGATATGACTACAAAGGCGGTGACGGGTATCAAGTTTTGGCAGTGTTGCGGCTTGATTAACGTCACAGAGTTGAGTAACTAGAGGAGGATGTGGAGAATGGTTCGACAGAGACTCTCAGTGTTGTTGATTGTTGTTCGGTCCCGATTCTTCATAAAGTCAAGGTGGAGATTTGTGGGTTTGGTGGCTTTAATTTGAATGGGTTGAGCCTAGTTTCATTTTCAATGACCCACTTTGTTTTTCCCTTGTTTTGCATACATGTTAAATTAATATGCAGTAGGGGGTCATTGAATGGGGAAAATATATAGTTACAGATACAGTGAAGGGGTTGTGGGTAGGGGGTGAAAAATATGGGGTTTTAGAAAAACTCTTAGGACAAACACTTTGAGAGAAAACTTGAGAGAAAGGAGGAATTCTTGGTGGATTGTAATCCTTGTAATCTCGTTTGTCGATTTAGTGTACTATTCTTGTAGGATGTAGGTGGAAACACCGAACCTGGCTAAAATCTCTTGTGTCTTCTTTTAGTTTCTTGTCTTGGATTGTTTGATTTCTTGCTGGTAGACTCATTGCTTGCATTCTGTTGCGTTATATATTTGTGTTTGTTGAAACAGTAATTAATTCATCACTACAACATACTCACTTAGTCACTTCCCCAACATAAAAAATAAAATAAAAATCTGCCGAAAAACAACCTTTTAAAAATGTTACTGGTAAAATGTTTTTGAATAAATATTTGTTAGGGTATAAAAAATTCAATTAGTACATTATTAGGTTCCATTTAAATAATTTAGTTGGCAACCCTTTCACCGTAGCCTCCAAGTGGCGGAACCAGACCAATATACTAGGGGGATGAACTAGTACATAAATTTTTGAGTGAAGTGCATTTTTAACCCTATGTTTTGGGTGAAAGCGCAAAAATGACCTTGTAAAATCTAAAAGTGCAAAATTAACCCTGTAAATTGTTGACCGAAATGTCAACAACCATTTTAGCTGGAGATTAGTAAAATAACTATTATACCCCTAATTAAAAAAATTAAAAATAATTTAAGGATATTAATGCCCCCTTCCTCTTTTCTCTAGAATTGAAAGGAGAGGAAAACTATTCTCTCTTTCTCTTCTGCCCTCGTCGATGACGGAGGTGGTTGCCAATCGAGAGAGGTGGTTGCCGATCAGAAGATGTTGCGCGTGGCGGAGAGGTGAGGGCGGGGCTAGGGTTGAGTGGTGGCGGAAGAGAGGTGGTGCGCGGTGGAGAGGAGTGGTGGGGCTAGAGTTGAACAGTGGCAAGGGTGAGGTGGCACGCAGTGGAGAGAAGTGATGGGGCTAGGGCTAAGCGGTGGCGGGGGAGAGGTGGCGCGCGGTGGAAAGGAGTGATGGGGCTAGGGTTGTTGTTGACTCGGGAAAAGTGGCACGCGGCGGAGAGGTGAGGGTGGGGCTAGGGTTGAGTGGTGGCGGAAGAGAGGTGGTGCGCGGTGAAGAGGAGTGGCAGGGCTAGATTGAGCAGTGGTGGAAGAGAGGTGGCGTGCGGTGGAGAGGAGTGGCGATGCTATGGTTGAGCGGTGGCGAGGCAGAGGTGGCGTGCAGCGGAGAGGTGGGGGAGGGGCTAGGGTTGAGTGGTTGCGGAAGAGTGGTGATGTGCGGTGGAAAGGAGTGACAGGGATAGGGTTGAGTGGTGGTTGCGGAAAGGTGGCGCGCAGGGGGTTAGTCGGAGCTTGTTGAGGTGGATCTGGGCTTGGTGTGGAGGTGGTGGCGGGGACGACGGTGCCATTTCAAGCGGTTAAAACAAATATAGGGAAAATTGTTGGCAAATTGCCAAATTGCAACATTGGTTCTATCATTTTCCTCTTGTTCAGTAACCATCAAAAAGCAAGAAAGGATTGTATAATGAGTATCTACTTTGACGAAAAAAGTTGAACAGTTTTTCCTTTACGTTTTTCGTGCTTTGAAGTTTAATTCGTGAAGTTTAATTCGCTATTGTGCAAATCGTTTGTGTTCAGAGAGTTGTTGACTTCAGTTTGTGTTGTTTGCTGTTGTTTTTCCGGTGAAGTAGGCTTCTAAGTAGTGTAGAAATGGTGTGCTGGCTGCGGACGACGGCACAACTGGTGGCGTGTCGGCGGCAGAGCTGATGGCAGAGCGGCGGCGGAGCTGGTGGTGGGGTGGCGGCAGATATGGTGGTGTGGCTAGTTAGAAGATGAAGGAGAAGAACTTAGGGATATTTTTGTCATTCAATTTTTTGGTTTAAAAGTAGGGATATATTTGTCTTTTCATAAATGGTCAATGCCTGAATTTGTTCAGTCAATGATGAAATAGTGTAAATTGGGTAAAATTGCACAATTTGAACAAAATATAGGGTTAGTTTTGCACTTTCAGATTACACAAGGTTATATCTGCACTTTCTCAATTTAATAGGGTCATTTTTACACTTCCTCCTAAAACAAATTTCTCATCCAACATAACAAAGACAAGAGTTCTTTATTGGTCATTCATATGTCATATTAAGACTTCACCACCTCAAAATATAAAGTCAATAATTCTAAAATTAATGTAATACAACATATGATTAGTTTTTCGTTTTTTTATGGTGTTATTACAAGTAAGTAATTTATATATGGTAAAAAAATTCTTGGAATCATTATAAAAATTTATTTAGTTACAAGTGGACAGCGAGAATATGAAAAAGGGAGAATGATTTGTTGCTTAGAAAAAATAAATAAAGTAGTGTCTGATTTGTTGAAAAGAAAAATAAAACTTAAACAGGAGAGCAAATAATTGGGAACAAAGAATTGGGCTTCACGTTAAAGCTTTGGGCCCAAAAATGAATTGAGTTTCCATCTACGGCTGCTGCTTCTTCTTCCACTGCAACTCCACTTCGGGCGACAACGAAGCTTTGCTTTCGCCGATTCCTTATACTAGTTTGGTCTTCCACTGAAATCATCGCCCCTGACGGAACTAAGTATTCACCTCACCTATTTTAATCAGCCGGTGCGGAAAGACCGAGAATGAATGATACTCCGTTCACCACGCACCGGCTCGACCACCCCTAGTTCCGGGGTTTTCTGTTTGCAGGACCTGTATTTCATCCCCTGATCGATGCGAAGAAATTACTGAATGGCTGTTGCTGAACTTTCAATGAACACCACCAACGTGTTCGTAAAAATGCCCAACTGAGGAAAAAAAGCATAGATTTACAATCGAGATGTTCTGCAGACGAGCAAGATCGATACTCCGAAACCCCGTTAAAACCCTCAATGCCTACTCAGCTGTACCCGGTCCGGCGGAGCTTCCTAGAAAGCTGAGGAGGTTCGAGAGAAAACCATGGGTGACCAATGTCAATGAGCTCAAGCGTCGAGCTAGATTGGAAAGGGAGCAGCGTGTTCTTCTTCAAGAAGGTGTTCTCAATCCTCCTGAAAATGGGTTGTTGGTGAAGTCACTGGTTCCCGTCGCGCATCGCGTCATGGCTGCTAGAGCCATGCTGTTTGCTTGCGCTTCAAGGCTTGCTGATCGTGTTGTTCCTGTCTTTCATTGTGGGGTGTGTGGAGAAGTTCATGTCGGGGCCACTCCGCATTTGATCAGAACATGTGATGTTCGTGGTAGTCAGAAGAACAAGCAGCATACATGGGAGAGGGGAAACGTTGGACATGTTTTGCCTGAGGTGGATTCCTTTCATTTGTATGACAGGTTGGGGAGAGCTGTTTCGCATGACGAGCGGCTTCAGGTTGATCGGGTGCCAGCGATCGTGGAGCTGTGTATTCAGGCTGGAGTGGATCTCCCTGAGTACCCGACGAGGAGGAGGGAGTTTCCTGTTTATCGCGTTGCAGGAAAGTTATTAGATTTCGAGAAGAGATTCCCGAAGCATGATCATCTAAAGAAAGGTGGTATCAGTACATCTGGATTTTGGGAGACTCCAATGGAGACTAATGGAGCTAAGAAAATCGCGGGTTTGGATACAGATGGTGTGAAAGAGATTGCAAAGGAAGGGATGCGAGCGTGGGAGGAGATGCAATCAGGGGCCGTGAGATTGATGGAGAAGTATGGTGTTCAGACGTGTGGCTATTGCACTGAGATTCAAGTCGGGCCGAAGGGCCACCGGGTGAGGCAATGTCAGGCATTCAAGCACCAGATGAGGGACGGTCAGCACGATTGGCAAGAGGCTACCAGTGATGATGTTGTGCCACTGGTGTATGTTTGGCACGTTAAAGAGGACTATCGAGGTGGTGCACTTGTCGATGATCTGAAGGGATACTACGCAAAGTTGCCTGCAGTTGTGGAACTGTTTGCACAAGCTGGAGCTGAGGTTCGAGAGGATTATGCTAGTTTATCTTGGGACGACGTTGTTGTGCCTGAATTGGATGAACAAAACTTGGTTGTCTGAATCTGCAGAAAGAGATACTGCAGCTTCAGACAAGAAGTTTGGTACTTATCATGTTATGTCTCTGATTTTATTCAAAACAGATGAACTTTGTTACTTGATCTTCACTTCAGTGGAATTTCACAGTATCATTTACTCATTGCAGTAATATATGCCTAAAAAGGGCAAGTTTTCTCAAAAGAATCTAAATATATAATCTTGTCAGTTAGACAAGCATCCTATCCTACCAAATAATTCGATGGTTTCAGCCTTCAGTTGGCTCAGTCGATTTGCATAATATGAACATCACCCCTACTACATATATACAAAAGTTGGGACAGAAAAATGAAGACAAAGTATAGTTCCACCGGCATGGCAATTGGTCCACAGCCGAGGGGATCAATGAGTGTCTCCGAGCTTTGTGCATGCTACCTCCACCAAAGGAAAAGAAACATGAATATAAGTTCTTTGAAAAGTGTGTACTTGTCTACCAATCTTCTAGCCATTCCGGATCATTGAGCTCTTCAAGGTCGTGGACTGGGGAAAACAATGGAGATACATTGTCATCCAAGGGAATGCTACCTGTGTGTTGATTGATACGAGAGAGCACTCCTTGAGGTGGTGGAACACTGTGGTGCT
The DNA here is from genome assembly GCA_037428765.1 of Rubia yunnanensis. NCBI lineage: Eukaryota > Viridiplantae > Streptophyta > Magnoliopsida > Gentianales > Rubiaceae > Rubia > Rubia yunnanensis. The sequence continues at coordinate 90,466,398 of CM075066.1, forward strand.
TTAGTCCTTCCCAATCCACGCCGTGAAACCATGGGTGAGATTTGACTGATTCAGCTCCTTCACTTCCAAGTCTCGTACTTTCATCAACATCAAGTATCTGCATTTTTTTATTAATGTACGTCCTCAATTCTACAGGCAGACTACATAAGAAAACATACTTCATCAGTTGTTCACCATAAAATGGTTTACCTTTGTAATTAGATCGGCAGCACTATGACTGAGATTTTGTGGCAGAGTCAGCTGTCCTTTTGCTATTCTAGCAAATGTAAGCTCACTTTCTCTCCATGACCCAAATGGCATTTCTCCAGTTAACATGAAGTAGATCAAGGTTCCCAAAGCCCACCTGTACATATTCTCCTTCTAATTAGAGGTGCCAAGAATGATCCTGACAGTGTAGCTGCTAAAACAAATTATTCGCCCCTTTAAAACGTTAACTAGATTGACAGTGTTATCACAGGATTTACTGAGTCACCAGATTAAGGAAAATAGTTATTCATGTTTCAGTTATATACCAGTCAGCGGGAAAGCCATGCCCTTTTCCTTGTACTATCTCAGGAGCCAAAGAGTCGGTCATCCCACAGACAGTAAACGTTCTTTCATTGGTCTCGCCAGATAATTTCTTACCAAATCTGAAGTCCACAAACTACAAATGAAACTAACAATATTAATTACATATACAGTAATAGACACGAAAGGAGAATATATGATATATCATAGGGGAGGGCAGTGTTCATCAAAAAGGTAAGAGCAAGATTATGATTTATCAACCTGTATAAAGCCCATTTGGTCAAACATTAAAACGTCGGGAGACACGCCTCTGTAGAGAATGCCATTCTGACATTAAAACAACCACAAAAGCACAAGCAGATTTAAAACTGGTCCTGTCATAGCAAATTGTTTATAACATAGCAAATTCAAACTGCAGATATAGAAGTACCTTATGCAGATCTTCCAGGGTGATGACAACAGAAGCAGCACAGAACTGTGCACATGGTTCATCAAGTGGAATGTTAAGAATCGAAGTTAAAGAGCAAGCAAGCCGTGTATGCAGAAGGATCCCAGCATATGTTTGATCAGCACAGGTGCATGCAACTTGTGGTACTCCAGCAGAGGTGCTCATGTACTTCAGTAGATCCTTTTCTTTCAGAACTTGTGCTTGTTTTCCGAGTCTTTTAATCTTCTTCTTGGAAAACCTCTTCAAGCTAAGCAATCTGTCTGCAATAGAGAACAAGAAAAAGGAAAATGGCCATTGAAGTACCAACACTGGAATCTCATCCACGGCTCCCATCGTCACTATATTGCATAATTATTAATTTATCTCTTGCCTTAACAAATACTCCGTTCCACAATGATCTTCCTAATTTGACCTTTAGGGTCAAACTGAACCAACTTCAACCATTAAATTCTCTTAATATATATATGTAAGATAATTAGCATGTGATATGGTTTTAGCTTCATTTTAGCATGTATTTTTTAACTGACATTTTTTTCAAAATTTGTTTACATTCACAAAAAAATATATTAGTAGTTAAAAGTTGATGCAGTTGACTCTAAAAGTCAAATTAGGAAGATCATTGTGGGACGGAGGGAGCCAAATGAAATTGGTGAGAATGAAAGATAAGTGGGCATGTTATTTGCCATTCAATTATAGCTACAAAATCACAAAGCTTGAAAGACCAACCTGAGTTTCTCAAAGATACAAGGCCAACCTCAGAGCAATCAGTGGAATACAAGCATGTCCTCCAATCCTAAATAATGACAATACAAGAACAATGCATTAGTCTTCTCTGAGACTCATAGTAAGCTTCCTTTGAAAAATAATCACATTAGGCTAATAGATCCCTTACCAAATCAGCAAGCTGAACCTTCTCAAGTTTTGTAGAATCATACTTATCTACAGTCTCAGGCATGCTAACCTGATAATCTGCTGGCCTGTATATTGTTTATCACAGGTATCAAAGTCAAAATATTCCAAGGATCGGTATAACTTAATTATCAATGTAAAAGTAAGTCTCTAATCCACGACTTACTTAGGATCATCTAGTGGAAGTTTTGCAGAAGGGCCAGCCACTAGATCAAACTTGTCTTTTGTTAAGACAGAACAAACAACATCACCCACAGCTGCAACCCGTATGGAAGTTATGCATTCACCAATTAGTGTCCATTCTCCAAAATAACTTCCTTCAGACTTTTCGATAGAAATCTCCTTGTTTTGAAGGTCATTATTCTCCAATTTTTCAGCCATAAGACTGGTGGCATTTTTATTTTTCACTGAATCAACATCGAACGAAATTTTGACCACTCCCTTTTGGATAATGTACAACCCCATGAGGTCCTCATCCTACAAATAGGAGCATTGATCAGTAGGAATTTTCCACCAAAACTGGTGTTTGATGAATTCACCAAAGAAACGAGACAGTGAGTAAAATTTATAAAAGTCCTTGCGACAGAGAACGTCTGCAGTGCTTTGGTTAAAAAGCTGGGAGTTTGAGAATGTAACTCTGAATATGTTTTTGCTAGTTGCTCATATTCCGTCTTACCCTTTCTATCACCAAATACCTTATCAAGAAGGTAATAGTTGATTTAAAGCTATACCTTCTCAACTACTGCCTGCCCAGGAGAGTAAGACACCTCAGAAAGAAACTCTGCTATTTGATTCAGCTGTAAAATTGTCAATCTTGAGAGGAGATCAACTGATCTTAGAAGCTTCAATGATGACAGATTAGAAAATTCGGACATAAGAATTCCTCTAAAATCCTCTCTCTTTAGAGCCCATAAAGTTCCTTTGGTAACTGCACGAACAGAAGCTTGAAGGGGTTTGTTGTACCTGCAATTGATGGATTAAAAATGGTACACAAGATTATAAAAATGGATCTCAATGAACTCCATGCTAACAAATGAAAATTCCCTTTCTACTTATTGTTCTTCTTAGAAAATATGCTCCCCCTGTCCCCCTAATATCTTCACACTTTGATTTCTTTTATGGAAAGATTCCATTCATTCTCATCCCCTCATTCATATTACTTTCATTACTGTATATCATTTCCTTCCATTCTTTCCATTATTTCTCCTCCACAAATTCAATTCTTTCTTAATACTTGTGCAAAACACAAGTGTGAAGATATCAATGGGATGGAGGGAGTATTAATTGATGAATCATATAGATGATGTGGGAAATGGCTTAACATTCAAAAGTGATTGTACTAGGAATGTGGAGATGTAGCATACAGTCTTACATCAGGGCTAGCTCTCCGAAAGATGATAACTTCTCAGCAGTGTACCGTTGAAAGACTCTAGGCACTTCTCCTCCATTTTTCTCTTCCTGAGATTATTGTACCATGTTAAAAGCAGATGCTTTAAAATTAATGATTAATAGCCATACATAACCAATCCCCACACGATAGGATACAGACTTACTGTTTATAGTAATATAGAACAGGAACTAAAAAACCTCTTTTCCAATCTGAAAAGTCTAGTTATTCTAATTTGTTAGCTAACAAAATTGTGGGTAAGAGTGCTATTTAAATAAAAGGGTACATATAGAGGGAAAGAGCAAGGGAAAACCATGAGGAACTTTCAATAAAAATTTAGATAACAGAGTACAAGCATGTACAGTAATAATATTCACATTAGCTTCTGCTCATTGACTGGTGAAGAATCCATATGATACCTACTTAATCAGCTATCCAAAAGGTGGTTGAAGACCCAGCGTGGTTGCTTTGATTATTAAGATCATAAAACCAACATCAAAGAAGCAACAGATGGTAGGAAAGGAAAACATGAATCTGGAAAGAGTCCCATATAACAGCACTAGTAGTTGTATGATTACCTGTGTGGCTAAGACTTCAAATTCTCCACTTCCAACAACATAAAAGCAGTCACCGTCACCACCCTGTAATATGCTATGTTAATTCTACTTAAAATACCAAAACAGTAATAACAGAAAAGGTCCAAACTTCATAGTTCAAATAATGTCATGCATTAGTACATGTGGTCATAATTTTAGGAATGCTCAAAACACAATCATGCTTTAAAAAAATGGAATTCAAGGAACTGTAAATGTAAGAATATTCATTTTCCTGAACACTACTAAATAACAGTGAAGAGAAAGCTACCTGCTTCACCACAACATCTCCAGCTTGAAACTCAACTCTTTGCATGCAGTCCAACAAAACATTACACTGAGAATCTGTAAGCTTTCTGAAAAGAAAATGGTCGTGTAATGCACGTTCAATTTGTGCCTGTTGCATAAAAGTTAAGTTAGTCATATGTTGTAAACAAGAATGAAGATGGAAACAGAGTAAATGCACTACTTTATCTCGCCTTATCTCTCTCCATAAGGTAATGAGTGTTAGATGAATAAGTAATAACTTAAGACAGTGAGCATTACTTCTTCTTCCCATGTCTTCCTATGAGCTGGTGAAGAAGGAATCCACAAGTTCCAATTCTCCAAAGAACTCTCTATAGCCCGAAGCCGTGCCTTTGATACATCCTGTCTTACTCGAGGATTCCTAGAACTCCAGCCCATAGTTGAGGGAGACTCTGATCCTGTGAACTCTACAAGATGAGGTATTGGGGGTCTTAAACCTAAAACTGCATTAGATGTTGGTACTTGAGCTACAGAAGCCTACAAGATGATGGTTATCAATCAGCTATGCTGCTATGAGGAACTCTCAAATGGATTAAATTTAAAGGGAAAAGAATCTCCTAACCTCAGTCAAGCCACAAATTTGTACGACTATCACAGTGATGTCATCAGTTCGAGTTTCATATTGTAGCCAAAGACGATATGATTCAGCAACAATAGCAGCACAAGCATCACGAGGTTCCTTGTGCTGCACAACCTGAATAGTTTTATAAACAGAATAAGAACACTAATTTAAACATCAAACGGCAGGAAAGAATTACCAATTAAGAACAATTATTGCTAAAGCATCTCCACGCCCCTCCCCGAACCTGGGATGCTCTCCTGCTGAGACTATGCTGCCGGATGAAAGCTAGAGATTTTATATTGCTTCAAATTTTTAAAAGATGGTAAAGCTTCATACCATGTCAACAACAGCCTGGCTGGAAAGGAACTCAAAGACCCCATCACTGGCAAGCACAAAGAATGGATTATTGGGATTGAGCTCCATAACAACAATTTCAGGGTTTGCAACAACACCAATTGACTCAGCAATAGAATCACCAATACTTCTAGTAAAAGCTGTACCGGGGTACATTCCATGTTGCACCCACAACCTTGGGGGATCCCCGTCGTCCGCTTCTTCAGTTCCCCAACACTGCACATCAACGCTCTTCAGACCCTCAATTTGATCCAAAGTCAACACTCTTGCTCCACACAACCTAACCCTCTCAAGCTCATCGTTTCTGAAAGGAGTCTGATCTATCGACAAGTCAGTAGCAACAATATCTTCCCCTCTCCTCTCAGCTATAACAGCCCGCGAATCCCCTGCATTAGCAACATAAATAGTAGTCCCTCTAACCAAGACTGTAATCGCAGTAGTACCGCTCATACTGTCATCCAAATTATCAGCGTGCAATTGTGTGTTAGTTGTTAAGAATGCATTATGACACGCCTCAACAGCATCCGAATGGAACTTACTATTCATCAGCAAATTCTCACATACTTTGCGCTTTGCAAACTGCGAGCACGGCGCACCATTCTCCCCATGCCCATCAAACACCCCGAAAAAATGGTCATCTGGGCTTGTTCCAAATGGAGTATGTATGCAAAAACTGTCCTGATTAGCCTTATCGAGTGCATCAGGATAGTACCCTCTCTGAGACAGGAAGGAGTACCTCAATTCATAGTTCCCGGACGGAACCTTCACAGTCCTTGATCCTTCCGGGGGCAAAAACTGCGATGATACCCGTGACAGCCTACTAATTCCACCATCATGATCCCTTACTGAACCTAGCTGATTCAACTGATCCCCAGTCTCCCCTTCATCATCATTAGATGAATCAGGTGGATACACTCCTGCCTCATCTCCTTTACCCTTTACAGTTTCCTTTACCTTAGGCTCCCTAGGCACACATATATCTCCAATACAATTCTTCGAATAAGCACAGCCCATTATAGTGAACACCAAAAGGCTACCATCCAAGATTCCAAAATTCCCAAAATCATATTCATGAAGCTCAAAAATCAAAACGTTTTTCCCTCAGACAATCTGAAAATGAACAAGAAAACAATCATAAGCTTTCAAATGCACCATTATTCACAAAACCTGCAATTTGTTTCTTCAAATTAAACTCAATTTACATCCTAGGTAATGAACAGTAGCTGAAATGCAGAGTCCAGAGAGGCACTGACCCGAATCTCGACGGTCTGAAAAATGCAGAGCGGCGTGTTGCGCGAGAGGAGTGTGTGGTTCTAACCGGAGTAGTGAGTGTGTGGGAGTGTGTGCATGTGCAGTTTATACTGTTGGATGAGGGGAGGATTTGAGTGCACGCACTTAGAGTGAGGTAGAACGACGCGCCACCGTCTGCGGTGGTGGTTGGGGATAACGGTGGGCCCACAACATGGGAAGCTCTAGTTTGAACGAGTACTACTACTGGAAAGAGATATGATTTTATGTTTCTTTTTAAATTATTATAAGTGGATGATGATCAAGTCCCGTTTCACTGGATTTTGGATTATTATTAATGACATCATGATTCATAAAACATGGATTATTGACAGAAGTGTAAAAGGTACTATTCATAGTAATTTGAAAACATGAGGTGTCGATATCAGGCGCTTAAATTCACTAACAAATTGCAATAAAGCATCTTGGAAAACTCTACTCCATCTGTTTTGTTCGACGTGACACTCTTTTTTTTTTTTTTATGAATTTAATTTATTTTTTATTTTCTGTAAAATTTCTTCATTTTCATCCATTCATTCTATTTTTTTTTCTTTCTAAATTCAATTTCATCCCCATCTCATTCATATAAATTCAAACACTCATATCCAATTGAATTTTTTCTAAATTCAATTTCATCTAAAAAATAATAATTCAACTTATTTTACTCTAGTTACAGGGGCTCATAAAATTTTACTCCTCCCCAAAACCCTCTCTTCCCTCTGTGCCGCAGCCTCACCTGCCGCAATCATTCTTCTTCAAAAAAATTCCCATTTTTTCGTTAGGGGAGATGAGAACAACAGTTTATTTTAATTCATATATTTGTTATTGAATAAGTGAGAGATTTATTTCCACGGATTTTTTTTGTACTTCAACATGATCGATTAGATCGTTGTGTTCATGATGATAACTCGATTTAGTTGTTCATGTTGATGTATTATTCTCGAACTAGTTGTTCAGATTGTGTGTTCGTAATTTTGTTTATGGTTTTATTTTTGGGTTTCCATTGATTTGGATTCGTCATATCTGTGTTTTTCAAAAAATTTACAGTTTGAACAATATAGATCGTGGTTGGATCAAGTGGTGTTACATTTGTAGAAGATCTCTGTGTTGCCGTTGTGATAATGATGTGTGATACGCTCCACTCTTCCAGGTGATCATAATTTTCACGGGAAGCAAGTTAATATCCCTGGGCGATGTTACAATTTTTTATTGGATCTCCGATATGTAATAGTACAGACATGTAATTTAGATATCCTTGCAATATGTTAGTTATTGCTAGAAGTTAGTTATGTTAAATGTCAATTTCACTCATTGTAATTATCGTTAAGCGTTTTACCAGCATCTTGGATTGAATGATTGATTTTTTTAAAAAAATAATGTTTGCAGGGGGCTCATAAATGAAGCCACAAGAAGGTGTTGGTCATTTTTTTAGAAGATACTAGTACTAGTAAAATTTACTTAAGATTTCACGTGATTACAATTTGGTTGATAATGTTAGATCACATGAGTTATAAATTTATAATATTATGAGGATAAGACCAGGCACAGCCTTACACTCAGTAATTAGTAATTACAGATGGAGTCCGTCTCTTGTGAGATCGTCTCATGGTGAAATCAAGGACTAGAGGCAAAATATGATAAGAACAAATTAAATTAGGAGGTAAAAAACTAATAAAATTAGACTAAATTGTAAATTATCACAATTACACATCAAATCTCTGAACTTTTAAAACATCAATATGAAACCACATCTTAAAATTTTTGTAATTTAATCAATGGTCTCACCGTGAGACGGTCTTATACAAGACTTTATCTTACATATGAGCCTCGTTATTTTTTAAAAAATTACTATTTATATAGAGAGTAAAACAGTAAATTCTACCTGTTTTAATTAGTTGTCTTAATAATTTTTTTCCCATCCCATATGAGGTCTCATTTTATAAATTTTGGATGTTAAATATTATGTGGGGGGGCTTTTTCTTTCTAATTTATTTCATACCCCAAAATATTAAGACCAGCCCTAGATAAGACCGTTCAAGAAAATATCAGAGTGGACAGTTATGTCATACTAATCACTATATTACTTTTTCTATTTTGATACACTGCTCAATAATAATAAAAAAAACATTTAGTAAAAGAGGGAGTATTAGTTATGTTGCTGCTTCCAGGTTCTCGGGTTTCCCCCGCCCTAACTTACGGTTACCGATGGGAGAATGGATCGTAATTGATTGTAGGTGTTGCGGCCTTACGGGCCATGTCGTGCTTTTCGGGCGACTCGCTTTACTTGTAGTTTTCATCAATAAATATGAATAATTCTGTATAAGAAGGTTAAGTATAAATTATTGATTATATTTCTCATCAAAGTGACTTGTATACTCCCTCTGGTCCCTTTAATGGCCTAATGAAAATAGCACAATTTTTTTTGAAAAGATAAAGGAGAGGTGAAGGTTGAATGGGAGCATAAAAAATAAGGTGAATGGATGAAAATAACATAGTATTTGCCAACAAGAAAATTGATCAAAATAAAAAAAAAATCATCCTAATATAGAAATATGGACATTATTAGAGGACCGGAGGGAGTATAGGATTACAAATTAAAGTAATCCATCTGCCTCATGTAAAATGACACACTTCACTTTATGTTAATATTTATGGTCTAACTTTGATCATATATTTGAATAGTATACTCATTTTATTTTCTTAAGTTTGACTTATTTACCATACTTGTATGTTTTTATAAGTTTGTCACATTTTCTTTTATGATAAAAAGTACATCATTTTCAACCACTCATTAAATTTTTTTACTCTCCTCACTCAATTTCCTCTACACATTTCAACTTACAAAAAAACACCATCGAAACATATGGTGCCAAACATAGTGAAACAGGGGGAGTATAAACAATAATATTAACATATGTTATAAGGTTGGATTCATCGTAACAAGTAGTTTCTAAAATGTGGGAAAAATTTTATGTTGGGGATTTTACTATGTTAAGATGAGGGGCCATTAAGAATTGTAACTACCATAAACTACCTCGTTAAATTTAGATGTCCACTAAAAATCTAATAATTTTGTACACTTGGCAACTTATACTGGTCTCTCATCTTAACATAGGAAAATCTCTAACATAAAAAATTTATGTTATTATACGTAGTTAAATATATTAACGATTAGACAAGTTTTTTGATAAGCGTAAAAAATATTCTTCATAATTTAAAGGGTAAAAAATATTCTATGTAATTTACGGTGAGATTGAGAGAGTTAGTAAAACTAAAGTCTTATCAAAGGACTGGCTAATTGTTGCGGAGGATTTGCTATGAGAAGGGCGTTGAATGATTGTCTTAATGAAGGATGGATAAGATGGATAAGACTTAAAGCTCCACTTCCATCTTCCACATCCATACTCCCCTCGCCTCATAATTATTGAGTTATTTACTTTTTTTTATAATTTTTAATGATTATATTTGATATTTAATGTTTCATATAATATTTTTACATATAAAATTAATGTTTAAAAAATAAATATAAAGATGAATATAATAATACCTCACAATACACAAATTAATTTATATTTAAAATTAAAGTTTATAAATTTTAACTTTAAAAAAATAAATAGACCAATAATCTTGATTAAGGGGAGTATTTCCAAGTGCTATTTAAAGGTGGAAATTTAAGGATGATTCTACATTCAACGTGTCCAATTCTAATTACTGTTTCAGCTACTACATCAAATGTCAACTATTCCCTCCTTTTCATTCATTGGAAACAACCGTTTGAGAATTGAAAATGTCATTCATCATTATCACACACCTTATTATCTGCGGGTCCTTGACTCCTTGCATTAAGGATAAGTAAACAAATTTAGAAAGTACACATAACTTAAGTACCAAAGCTTTTTTTTCTCTCCCAAAGAGTCGTCCTCAACATTCTCTGCATATTCTACAAGTGCACACCGCCTACCTTTTTATGGGCGAAAAGCTTGCTTCATTACCCACTTTTGATATTCATAAAAGCAAAGTGCATTTTTCAGGGGTGAAAAGGTTTGAAAGAAATGAAAGGACTTGTTTTCCCCGAGTCACTTTAAATTTCATGTTATATCTATATTGAGAATTGCCAATTTTAAAGAAGAAAATCATTCATTATTCAAACTATCTTTTTTAATACAATCACAAATTAATTACTCTAAAATTTAAATTTTAGAGTGATTGTTCAAGATCAGACAAGGATAGGGGGGTGGTATCAAAGGTGTAGGAACCGATCCCTCCAGTCCTTGGTTGAAGAAGGGAGTCTGTCTATAAGCTTTTTTCCACCGATATTCTTTATAAATATAGCCTCCTTATTCTTACAGGAACCCTGGTTGGGCCATAGGGTATACATAGACTGACAACTTTACAAAGCAAAGAATTATCATCATGCAATTTAGGTGATCTCTTGCATTTGCAAAGAATTATCATCATGCAGTCGACCTGAAGGCACAATTTTTTCTTTGCGATGGTATGAAGGTTTTGCAAATGCAAGAGGTTATTCAGAGTTGCAGGCAGAACGGCCACCCCATCGACATTTACTTTGGCAAACTGAAGAAGTTGTTTGCATATTATCACTGCATGCAGGCTCCTCTAGTTTGTGACTGTGAAGAGAGCAAGGCAATGTGCCATTGCAATATTTCTACGAGAGTCTTCCGAGAGAGAGAGAGAGAGAAGGATTTGATCTACCAATTCATCTCTGGCCTCGACGAAGGCTTTCACACCTTGCGATCACATATCATGAGCATTGATCTGATGCCACCTATCATGAAAGTATATGCCCTTGTTGCCCAGGAGGAGAATCATTGAACTGTCATCCAAGCTTGTGAGCCTTCTTCTAACTCCATGGCGTACGCTGCACGACACCCACCACCTACAAGTTCTTCGCCAGTTGTTCTTTCTGTATCTGACGGCAAGAATCTTGTTTGTACACATTGTCATCGTAAGGGTCACGATAAGGATTCCTGCTTCCAGATCATTGGTGTACCAGAATGGTTCAAGGAGTTAAAGGAGAAAGCCAGCGCCGTCGCCAGCCTCTCGGTCGACTGCCGCCGTCATGGCCGGAGGTTCCGCCACTGCACTTCCACTCCTGCCGCCATTCACCGGCGCTGCCATATCGCTGCCTGGCCTAGTGGCGGCGACTTCCTCTGGCCGCACCCTTGCCTGATCCGATTTTGGCCCTGCTCTGTTTGATGACCATTGGAGCACGACCATGCATTTATTTAATCAGTTCAATTCTCTTACTGACAATGGGTCAGGTAAGTCTACTTTACCCTGGATACTTGATTCGGGAGCCTCATATCACATGACTAGTGACAAGGGTTCTCTTACTGATCTTAGTACTACTATTGACAATGTGAATGTTGTTCTGCCTGATGGCTCTGTGTCATCTACTACCCAATATGGTTCTATTTGCTTTGGTACTATCACTCTTACTCATTTGCTACATATACCTACTTTGCGGTGTAACTTATTATCATGTTCTAGATTGTTATTAGCCTTAAAATGTCTAGCTTTTTATGGAAAACTATTGTATTTTACAGAAAACCAGTACGAAAAAAGTGATTGGCGTGGGTGAACAGAAAGGGGGGGTGTTTTGGCTTCTTCTGTTGGATACTCGTGATCATCCTCCTATCCCGCAGTCTCTTCCAACAGTTACTTCTGTGTCTTCTTCTAATTTATGGCATCATCATTTTAGACATCCTTCATCTACAGTGTTATTTTTTTGTTTCTTCTATTGATTTTAGCATTGATAAGACTTATGTTCCTTGCTCTATATGTTATAGAGCAAAACATACTAGACATAATTTTCCATTGAGTTCTACAAATGCTACTGCCTATTTCAATTAATTCACTGTGATGTTTGGGCTCTTTATAGAACACCATCTTCTAGTGGTGCATTTTATTTTTTTTAACTATAATTGATGATTATTCCCGAGCTGTTTGGGTTATTTATTAGTGGCTAGCTTCTAGATTTTTGGAATTTTTGCCTTGTTGAAGGACCAGTGGGGCTGAACCATACTTCGTGTTTGGGCTGATAACAGAACTGAATCTTTGCCTTTGAGATCTCATTTTGCTGCATCTGGGATCATTTTTGAGATATCTATGGTTAATACACCACAACAGAATGGTCGAGTTGAAAGAAAGCATCGCCATTTACTCAATGTGGTGCGTGCTTTATGGTTCCAAGCCAGTCTTCCAATTAATTTTTAGGGAGAATGTGTTCTAATGGCTGCTTATCTGATTAACTGGACACCAACAAAGCATCTCAATGGTCGTACTCCATTTGAGTTGCTCTATGGCAAGCTCTAAATTACTCACCCTTAAGAGTTTTTTTATGTTTGTGTTTTACTGCTTATGTTCCCAGATATCGTGACAAGTTTGCACCAAGAAGTCAGCGTTGTTTGTTTCTTGGTTATCCTGCCGGAAAGAAAGGCTATCATTTTTTCTACTTTCAATCCCACGTAATCTTTACCAGTCGAGATGCCAATTTTTTGAAGACCAGTTCCCGTATTCTGTAACTCCGACATCGACCTTATCAGAAGAACCCAGCGGTGCCACCACCTCACCGCCATCCTCCTTATTACCGCTGCTGGAGTCGCATAGCCTACTGCTATCGACCACCGCAAACCCTCCGACGTTAGTCACCGCTGGTCCTTTGCCACCGGTCGCCATCAGTTTTTCACCATCGGACATCACCAGTCCTTTGCCACATGCCGCTGTTAGAGCTCCACCGCCAGTCACCGTCGGTCGCCACCGATCAATCATCGTCGGTTGCTGTTCGATCTTCTACGCCAACCGCCGCCAACACTGACCCAGCGGTGCACACTGGCTAATCTATGGAGGATGAGGTTTTGTCGCCGAATCCCGTCCAAGCTCGGCCGGGCGTTGCATCGCCAAGGAATCCGCCCCCTCACGCGCCATATCACGAGTCGACAATGGATTCCCACACGCTTCACGCGCAGCCTACCCAGTCTTCTTCTGCAACATCTCCAGCTCCGGATGGTTCTGCTACCGAGTTGCCCCCAATCTGACAGAGTATTCGTGCTCGCCTACGACCTTCTTATTTGGAAGATTATGATTGTGATAATTATGCTTGTGCTCTAACTACTGAAGACCCCCCCTACATCTACGTTCACTCATGCGCCGTCACTATCCTCAGGTGTTCTATATCCTCTTACTGATTATATAAACTGTGATAATTTTCTAGTATGCATTCTAGCTTTTTGGGTGCAGTCACATCTAGTACAGATCCCACTACGTATTCTGAGGTATTTCAGCATGCTCATTGGCAGGATGCTATGTCGGACGAACTTACTGCGCTTGAGTGCAATCATAGTTGGACTTTGGCCCCTCTGCCTCTGGATAAGAAGGAGATTGGTTGCAAATGGGTTTACCGGACTAAGTTTAAGTCAAATGGTACTATTGAACATTATAAGACACGCCTCGTGGTTCTCGGGAATCGCTAGGTTGAAGGGATTGATTATACTAAGACATTTGCTCAGATTGCAAAGATGAGTTCTTTTCATCTCTTCTTATATGTTGCGGTCATTCGTGGTTAGGAACTCCATCAGATGGATATCCATAATGCTTTCCTATATAGTGATTTACATGAAGAGGTTTTTATGCGACCCCCACCAGGCCATGTTGCGTCCCATGGTCAGGTATGTCGCATTCAGAAATCTCTTTATGGTCTTCGCCAGGCTCCTAGAAATTGGTTTGCCAATTTAGCTCAGGCTTTATGAGTGTTTGGTTTTGTTCAGAGTAAGGCATATTACTCTTTGTTTGTCTTTTCTCGTGGATCAGTTTCTTTGCATGTTCTAGTTTATGTAGATGATTTGGTCATTGCTGGTAGTTCTTCTGCGCTCATATTTGCGTTTAAGAAATACTTGAGTTCTTGTTTTCATATGAAAGACCTTGGTCTGCTTAAGTATTTTTTGGGCATAGAGATTGCTAGAAAATCGGAGGGGATGTTTCTTTTGCAAAGGAAATATGTTTTGGACATTTTATCGGATACATGTATATCTGCCTCTAAACTGATTGATTTTCCGATAGAGCAACAACATGATCTGGCGCGTGTTGAAGATCCAGCGTACCATGACCCGGGGCAGTATATGTGTCTGGTTGGGCGCCTGATATATCTGACCATTACTCGTCATGAGCTTAGTTATTCGGTTCATACACTTGCGCAATTCATGAAGTCTCCCTGTGTTTCTCACTGGCAAGATGCAGTTCGTGTGTTGCACTACTTGAAGAGTCATTCTGGTCAAGGTTTATTTCTCTCTTATAGTAGTGCGTTACAGTTGACTACTTACTGTGATTCAGATTGGGCTGCATGCCAGATTACTCGCCATTCTCTTTTAGGATATTTTGTGATGATTGGTCTAAGAAGCAATCTACCGTTTCTCGATCTTCCGTTGAAGTGGAGTATCGTGCTATGACGGTTACCTGTTGTGAGTTGTAATGGCTTAAGTCTTTACTGAAAGACTTATGGGTTATGCACACTTCTCTTATGTGACTGTTTTGTGACAGTCAATCTGCTCTTCATATTGCGGCGAATCCAGTGTTCCACGAACGCACAAAGCACATTGAAGTTGATTGTCATTTTGTCCGGGATCTTGCACAATCTGGCACTACTGTTACTCAGCATATCCACACGTCAGGCCAACCTGCAGACTTGTTCACTAAGGCTCTCAGACGTAACTAGTTCATTCCCTGCTTGACAAGTTGGGCATTTCTGATCCACATGCTCCAATTTGAGGAAGAGTATTAAGGCATTAGAATATTACTTGTAATTGTAATTATATTCTATTACTTTTTCCTAACTTGTATAAGTATCATGTACCACTATATAATGTATCATGAGATCACGAATATAGACACACAATTATTACCCTTATTTTCTACCCAAACTAATTCAAATAAATAAATAATTTTCTTGTGATCGTGCTATTCAAAAGTATAAGGTTGAAGTTTAGACCACTATTTAACTAGTAATAAACCCCTTGATTAGGCTAATTTCATGCTGTGTGAGTTCATTACTCATTGAATGTATCATTCCAAATGATTAATTTACTTTGCAGATATTTACAGATGCGCAGTTATGGAGTGAATGGGCCACGCAAGAAGGATGTCGGCCTTTTGTTTTTGCTCCAAATGATTGATCCAACGGATGCAGAGTTTGGTGACTATTTATTGGGACATCACGTATATTAAAGAGTAGGTCATTGCCGATGGCCGGCCGGCCGCACGCAATAGAGATTTCGTGGTTGCGGCGCGTGGGAGTTTAGACTTTAAACAGTAGGAGGATGATGACAATGGCCTAATTTTAAATTGGACCAACATTTTCGAACCATAAGAAACGGAGGGTACATAGGTTGACACCGCGACAAATAAGCCTTCAAGGCCTAGCCAAGATATGGCACTCCAGTTAGGGATGACATCGGGCGTGTAATTTGCCTCTATGTAGGGATAATAAAGGGTCAATTCAGCAGTGGAGGAAGTCTCATTAAACGCTATTTTATGGGATTGGGTGGCTTTTATAGTTGTGATTTTGATCGAATCGATCTAAGTCGGTTTGAAAATTGCCTTTAATAGTGCATCACTATATCACGTTTTGTACTTTACGTACTTACGTCTTATATTTTGTACAATTTAAATACTTATGTATTTTATATTAATTTAAAATAAGTAATGAAATTGATCAATTACCAATAATTAATTGTAAATCAATGATAATTAATTAGATTAACCTCAATATTAAATTAACTATCTAACCGGAAAACGTAATGGCTGACGGGTGGTGCTATAATAACATAAAAGAATCCATGTAATTATTTATTTTACTCGTGCTATGATAAACCACATTTTCAACTACTCATGTAATTTTTCATCTTTTATGCTATAATAATAAAGTACATATCTGCTTATGCATAGAAAAATGTAAATACAACATAAAAGAACAAATTCTTAACGAAACATAAAATATTTTCTATACAAAGAATTATTTATTTTATTACTTACAAATTAAACAATAATTTACTTTAAGTTTTGCTTTAAAATAATTACAAATCAAATCAAAATATTTTTATTTTTCAGAATTATTATCTTAAAGATTACTTATTTAGTTATATATAATGAAATGTTAATATAAAATAAAAGAACAAATTATGAACAAAAAAGTTTGTTTTTCTATGTTTACTAAAAATATAATAATTAAATGAGACTATCATCGGAATTTACTTATGTTAATTAATTAAATTAATTTAAATATTATTTTCAGAATACTATTTTAAATTTAAACTTTATTTTTGTAAAACTATGGTTGATTATAAATTATTTTTTAATATTATTTTCATTTTTAAATTTAATCCAAACAATACTTTTAGATTATTCTATTTATTTAAATTTTGTTTACAGATTTTATTTTTAATTTATTTCCTAGAATAAAATTAATTTCAGATTTTTAAAAAAATTAATTTTTGGGTTTTAATATTTATTTTATTTCCCATAATAATATTAAATTTTGGATTTTAATATAATTAATTTTTGGATTTTAATTTTTAATTTATTACCGAGAAACCCTAGAAACCTATCTACCCCCCACCCTCTGGAACACCTGCCGTTCCCAACCCATCTTCCCCGCCGTCCCCAACCTGTCCTCAGCCTGTGCTACCTCCTCTTCTTGCCGTCCAGCCTCCCATCCTCGGCCTCTACTTATCCTTCGGTTCTACCCGTCCTTAGCGTCTATCTGTCCTCAGCTCGATCCTGATCTCCATCTCGCCATTGGCCTCAGCCGATCACGTCTCTCCCTCATCTCCCGCCCATTTAAGCCACCCTAGCCCCTCCCCATCTACCAATCTCCCAAAAATGAAATCCATACAACATTTCCGATGAGATTTGGAACTAAAATGACCCAAAGCTCTCGCTGGAAAAATCGATATTCAAATCAGTCAAATTTTAGATGACATTTTCGGCCAAAAATAGACATTAAGATGACATTTCCAGCGACAAATTTGAATTTCATTTTAAAAGATAGAAAACTAACTCTCTGGCGACATGCGGTGGTCGGCTGTAGTCGAAAGTAGGCGGTGACAAGCAGTGGTTTAAGGTGGAAGAGAAGGAACAATGGTGAAAGGGAGGGAAGGGGATGGAATTTTGTTATAATGGTAAAAAGAGGGAGGGGGAGGAAACGTTGGTAATAAGGGTTTTAAGAATTTTTTGATTTTTTGGGTTAAATTTAAACTTTCGCACAAAAAATATAAAATAAAAACAATAATACATGTATGGGTACGTATTAGGGCATGTTTAACTAAAATACAGGGCGTGATGTAGCAACACCCTTGATTGGGGTTCGAATCCAGTTCTGAGTTCAAAACTTAGTTCTGTGGTCCTAAAAAAAACCTAAGGGTTTCCAGCAGAAAGTAAAAAAACATATCTAGACAAGAATCAACAAAGTTTGAGAACAAACAACAAAGATTGAACACTAAGAATCATCACAATCAAACAAAGTAAATAGATCTAATTTCAAAATCAAACTAAACCAATTTATAGAAGCTGAGGAAGTCCGCCGCAGTGGTGGTTGATCTACGCGGCAGAGTTAAAGATGAGCGGCGGCAGAGAGAACTCGGCGCAACAGAATGGCTCATCTCCAACAAAGGCGAAATGCGGCTGGGGATAGGGGGGGGACAACGCTCCGGCGGATGAGAGGGAGGCGCGGGTGAGTGAGGCGGCTCTGGAGGGGTGGCGACCAGAGTGAGGGAGGAGGCTTTGGGGGGGTGGCGACCGGAGTGAGGGAGGTGGCTCTGGAAGGGTGGCAGAGTGTCACGGGTCGGCCCCTGAGGGTGCCGAACCGTGCGGCCTAGCCGCGGTCCACCTTACCACGACTACCGCCTTGACCCCACGTGCATCGATGCACCACCCGGTTGCTCGCAGCAGACCGGGCCCGCTTGGGACGTGGTCGGGTATGCAGCGGAATATACACACCCGAGAGAGCATGGCTCACACACACAAGCCAACTAAGTAATATAAGGCCCAACAACTGGGAAGCAAACACTTACATTCAATATATCACAAAAAGGTAACCGGGTGTGATATATTGAATGTAAGCGTTTGCTTCCCAGTTGTTGGGCCTTATATTACTTAGTTGGCTTGTGTGTGTGAGCCATGCTCTCTCGGGTGTGTATATTCCGCTGCATACCCGACCACGTCCCAAGCGGGCCCGGATTGCTGCGAGCAACCGGGTGGTGCGTCGATGCACGTGGGGTCAAGGCGGTAGTCGTGGTAAGGTGGACCGCGGCTAGGCCGCACGGTTCGGCACCCTCAGGGGCCGACCCGTGACACAGAGTGAGGGAGGCGGTGGCAGAGTTAGTGAGGCGGTGGCGAAGTACAATCATTTTAGGGTTGGTGAGAGAGGGAGAGATGTGTTGATGAGTGAGGGAGGAGACATGGAGGGATGCACGAGTGAGAGAGGGAGAGAGGGAGGCGCTAGAGGTTGAAAGAGAGAGTGAGAGGAAAAATAATTCTAAGGCATGAGATAGGGTTTCCATTTATATAGTGGCTCATAAAAGGCACTCCATTAAAGATGAAAGTGTCTTTGATCGATTTCAAACCGCCTTAAAAAAATGTGGGATTTGAGAGGGAGTTCTGATATCGGAACTTGGTTCAGATCCTAATTAAAGGCGGTTCCTCAAGAACAACCTTTGATTGAGTGTCTTTAATCACCCATTTTCCACTAGTGAGTCTCACTCACTTTCCTCACTTATATAAATATTTTTTTAACAAATTCATTCATTATTAGTTCAACTCATCATTTATCATCTATGTATTCATCATACTAGTGTGGCTACACCGCGCGTTGTGCGGTGATTTTGATAAAAAAATATAGAAATTGTATAAGAATGTTAAAAGAGTTGTAATTGAAGCTATAAATGTACCCCTTCGAGGGCTGAGAGGTAGACCCCTTTGAGGTTGAGAGCTGGACCCCTTCGAGGACTGAGAGTTCATTCCTTCGAGGGCTGAGAGCTGGACCCCTTCGAGGATAGAAGAGTCCATCCCTTCGAGGGTTGAGATCTGGACCCCTTTGAGGATAGAAGAGTCCATCCATTTGAGGGTTGAGAGCTGGATCCCTTTGAGGGCTGAGAGCTGGACCCCTTCGAAGGCTGAGAGCTGGACCCCTTCGAGGGCTGAGAGCTGGACCCCTTTGAGGACTGAAGAATCCATCCCTTCGGGGCCTGAGAGCTAGACCCCTTCAAGGACTGAAGATTCCATCCCTCGTGGGCTCGAAGGGGTAGTGCCTCGTGATCTCGAAGGGGTCTTATCTAGTGACCTCGAAGGGGCAGTGCATTGTGCCCTCAAATGGGCAGTGTCATGGCGTTCAAGGTGTAGTGCATTGTGGCCTCGAAGAGGTAGTGCATCATGCCCTCAATGGGGTAGTGCATCGTGCCCTTGAAGGAGTTGTTCATTCTGGGATCGAAGGGGTGGTGGCTTATGGGCTCGAAGGGGTCTTGTCTGTGGCTCTCGAAGGGGTCTTATCTCGTGGTCTCGAAGGGCCGTGGACTCGATGTGGTCATTTTATTGCCTTGAAGGGGCAGGTCCTCGTGTTCTCAAAGGGGTAGTGTCTCGTGTCCTCGAAGTAGTAGTGCCTCGTGGGATCGAAGGGGCAATGGCTCGTGGCCTCGAAGGGGTCTTATCTCGTGACCTCAAAGGGGAAGTGCTTTGTGACCTCGAAGGGGTTAGTGTCTCGTGGCGCTCGAATGGGTCTTGTGGCATCGAAGGGGCTGTGCTTCGTGGCCTTGAAGGGGCAGTGAATGGTGTCATCAAAGGGGTTTTGTCTCGTGCCCTCGAAGGGGTAGTGCCTCGTGGGCTCGAAGGGGTTTTTTTATTCTAGGCTCCAAGGAGTTGTTCATTCTGGGCTCGAAGGGGTGGTGGCTCGTGGCCTCCAAGGGTAGTACCGTGAGCTCGAAGAAGTAGTGTCGTGGACTAAAATGGGTACTGTCGTGGCCTCGAAGGGGTTGTTCAACATGGTTTCGAAGGGGTAGTGTCGCATGCCCTCGAAGGGGTTTTTTCGTGGCCTCGAAGGGGTTGTTTCGTGGCCTCGAAGGGGTAGTTCATCGTTCCCTCGAAGGGGCAGTGCTTTGTGCCCTTGAAAGGGTATATGCTTCATGGGCTGGAAGGGGTAGTGTCTCGTGGGCTCGAAGGGAGTAGTGTCTCGTGCCCTCGAAGGGGCTGTGCCTCGTGGTCCGAAGGGGCAGTGAATGGTGTCATCGAATGGGTTTTGTCTCGTGGCCTCGAAGGGGTAGTGCCTCGTGGGCTAGAAGGGGTTTTTTATTTTGGCTCCAAGGAGTTGTTCATTCTAGGCTCAAAGGGGTGGTGACTCGTGGCCTCGAAGGGGTAGTACCGTGAAGAGGCAGTGCATCGTGCTCTCGAAGGGGTAGTGCATCGTGGCTTTGAAGGGGTAGTGCCTCGTGGGCTCAAAGGGGTTTTGTCTCGTGCCCTCAAAGGGTAGTGCTTCGTGGGGTCGAAGGGGTTTTTTATTCTCGCTCCAAGGAGTTTTTTCATTCTTGGCTCGAAGGGGTGGTGGCTTGTGGCCTCCAAGGGGTAGTATCGTAGCCTCGAAGAGGTAGTGTCACCGACTCGAAGGGGTTGTGCATCGTGGTCTCGAAGGGGCAGTGTCGCATGCCCTCGAAGGGGTTGTTTCGTGGCCTCGAAGGGGTAGTGAATCGTTCCCTCGAAGGGGCAGTGCTTTGTGCCCTCGAATGGGTATATGCTTCGTGGGCTGGAAGGGGATGTGTCTCGTAGGCTCGAAGGGGGTAGTGTCTCGTGCGCTCGAATGGGTCTTTTGGCCTTGAAGGGGCTGTGCCTCGTGGCCTCGAAGGGGCAGTGAATAGTGTTATCGAAGGGGTTTGTCTCGTGGCCTCGAAAGGGTAGTGCCTCGTGGGCTAGAGGGGGGTTTTTATTCTTGGATTCAAGGAGTTGTTCATTCTAGGCTCGAAGGGGTGGTGGCTCGTGGCCTCGAAGGGATAGTACCGTGACCTCGAAGGGGCAGTGCACCGTGCCCTCGAAGGGGTAGTGCATCATGGCTTCGAAGGGGTAGTGCCTCGTGGGCTCAAATGGGATAGTGTCTCATGCGCTCGAATGGGTCTTGTGGCCTCGAAGGGGCTGTTCCTCATGGCCGGGAAGGGGCAGTCAATCCTGTCATCGAAGGGGATTTGTCTCGTGGGCTCGAAGGGGTAGTGCCTCGTGGGCTCGAAGGGGTGGTGGTTCGTGGCCTCCAAGGGATAGTACCGTGACCTCGAAGAGGTTGTGTCGTGGACTCGAAGGGGTAGTGTCGTGGCCTCGAAGGGGTTGTGCATCGTGGTTTCGAACCAGTAGTGTCGCATGCCCTCCGAGGGGTTGTTTCGTGGTCTCAAAGGGGTAGTGCATCGTTCTCTCGAAGGGGCAGTGCTTCGTGCCCTCGAATGGGTATATGCTTCGTGGGGTCGAAGGGGGTAGTGTCTCGTGGGCTCGAAAGGGGTAGTGTCTTGTGGGCTCGAAGGGGGTACTGTCTCGTGGGCTCGAAGGGGGTAGTGTCTCGTGAACTCGAATGGGTCTCGTGGCCTCGAAGGGGCAGTGAATGGTGTCGTCGAAGGGGTTTTGTCTCGTGGCCTCGAAGGGGTAGTGCCTCGTGGGCTAGAAGGTGTTTTTTATTCTTGGCTCCAAGGTGTTGTTCATTCTAGGCTCCTAGGGGTGGTGGCTCGTGGCCTCGAAGGGGTAGTACCGTGACCTCGAAGGGGCAGTGCATCATGTCCTCGAAGGGGTAGTGCATCGTGGCTTCGAAGGGGTAGTGCCTCGTGGGCTCAAAGGGGTTTTGTCTCGTGCCCTCGAAGGGTAGTGGCTCGTGAGCTCGAAGGGGGTAGTGTCTCGTGCGCTCAAATGGGTCTTGTGCCCTCGAAGGGGCTGTGCCTCATGGGCTCGAAGGGGTTTTTTATTCTTGGCTCCAAGGAGTTGTTCATTCTGGGCTCGAAGGGGTGGTGACTCGTGGCCTCGAAGGGGCAGTACCGTGCCTTCGAAGGGGCAGTGCATCGTGCCCTCGAAGGGGTAGTGCCTCGTAGGCTCAAAGGGGTTTTGTCTCGTGTGCTCGAATGGGTCTTGTGGCCTCAAAGGGGCTGTGCCTCGTGGCCTCGAAGGGGCAGTGAATCGTGTCATCGAAGGGGTTTTGTCTCGTGGCCTCGAAGAGGTAGTGCCTCGTGGTTTTTATTCTTGGCTCCAAAGAGTTGTTCATTCTGGGCTCGAAGGGGTGGTGGCCTTGAAGGGGTAGTTCCATGACCTCGAAGGGGTAGTGCACTGTGGGGTCGAAGGGGTAGTGCCTTGTGGGCTCAAAGGGGGTAGTCTCTCGTGCGCTCGAATGGGTCTTGTGGCCTCGAAGGGGCTGTGCATCGTGCCCTCGAAAGGGTAGTGATCGTGCCCTCGAAGGGGTAGTGCATCGTGGGTTCAAAGGGGTTTTGTCTCGTGCCCTCAAAGGGTAGTGCCTCGTGGGCTCGAAGGAGGTAGTGTCTCATTTGCTCGAATGGGTCTTGTGGCCTCGAAGTGGCTATACCTCATGGCCTTGAAGGGGAAGTGCTTCGTGGGCTCGAAGGTATTTTTTATTCTTGGCTCCAAGGAGTTGTTCATTCTGGGCTCGAAGGGGTGGTTGCTCGTGGCCTCGAAGGGGCAGTACCGTGACCTCGAAGGGGCAGTGCATCATGCCCTCGAAGGGGTAGTGCCTCGTGGGCTCAAAGGGGTTTTGTCTCGTGCGCTCGAATGGGTCTTGTGGCCTCGAAGGGGTTGTCACCTCGTGGCCTCGAAGGGGCAGTGAATCGTGTCATCGAAGGGGTTTTGTCTCGTGGGCTCGAAGGGGTAGTGCCTCGTGGGCTCGAAGGGGTTTTTTTATTCTTGGCTCCAATGAGTTGTTCATTCTGGGCTCGAAGGGGTAGTTCCGTGACCTCGAAGGGGTAGTGCACCGTGGGCTCGAAGGGGTAGTGCCTTGTGGGCTCGAAGGGGGTAGTGTCTCGTGCGCTCGAATGTGTCTTGTGGCCTCGAAGGGGCTGTTCCTCATGACCTCGAAGGGGTAGTGAATCATGTCATCGAAGGGGTTTTGTCTCGTGGGCTCGAAGGGGTAGTGCCTCGTGGGCTCGAAGGGGGTGGTGGTTCGTGGCCTCCAAGGGGTAGTACCGTGGCCTCCAAGGGGTAGTACCGTGGCCTCGAAGAGGTAGTGTCGTGGACTCGAAGGGGTAGTGTCGTGGCCTCGAAGGGGTTGTGCATCGTGGTCTCGAAAGGGTAGTGTCGCATGCCCTCGAAGGGGTTGTTTTGTGGCCTCGAAGGCGTAGTGCATCGTTCCCTCGAAGGGGCAGTGCTTCGTGCCCTCGAATGGGTATATGTTTCGTGGGCTCGAAGGGGTTGTGTCTCGTGTGCTCGAAGGGGTGCCCAAAACGACATCGTTTTCGTCGGCCACCTAGCAGCACATGCAACCGCACATAGAGGTGCCGCAACTTTTGACAAATGGGATGCACTAGATGACAAAAGTGGTGCAAAAAATGATGTCGTTTTGGGCGGCCACTTGAGAGCACATTGAAGGGCACACGTTCGGCCTTGCTGGAAAATGACCACTATGCCCCTGACGACGGTTGACACAAGCGTGTCGTTTCCAAGTATTCCTTTTATATAGTACACCAGATGAACACTATATGGAACATCATTGTTCGATCAGTGAACAAAATATGAAGGAAGGTGAGAGTACAACTTGTTGTGGGCATGCATCAGTGGCGGAACCAGGGCATTATGTAAGGGGGGGGGGGGCGAAAAAGGGCCAATTTTTTTTTGCAACGCTAAATACAACAATATTTTAACAAACTATGCTTACATAATAATTAGATTTTTACAATGCATAAAAAACTACTTTCTAATACTTGAGTTTCTAAATTATGATATTCAATTCAAATAAACTATTCACAGTCCACATAATTCAAATAAGCGATTCAAATTCAACACAAGTCCATAAAATTCAAATAAGCTAGTCACCCAGTGACACAGTCACTATTCACTAAATATGCTATTAAGCAAAATTTCACAATTTGAACACAACCACTAAATATGTATATGTTATTCAGTATTCACAATTTCACACAAATAAGAAATTCAATTCAATACAAGTTACACAAAAAAATATTGGCTCTTTGTAAGAGTACGCTATTCATTTCCTCTCCTCACATACCTTACTCTTGGTTTAGCTCGGACGCGGTCGCTGGTTGAGGAAGGAGATGGCGGACGAACGGCGGCGCACAAAGTCGGAGCGGCGGATGAACGGCAAGTCGGCAACTGGTTGCGGTCGGCGGAGGAAGTGGGAAGACAAGAGGCAATCTGCGATTCTCTTCATCATCTAGCCCAATGGTGGGTTTTAATATTTGTTTTTGGGCCGATTGGGTTTCAGCCCAATTGACCTCATTTCTTTTTTTTTGGTTTTACATTAACAAAACGATGTCATTTCATTTAAGGGAAAACGACGTCGTTTTGTTTAGTGAGAAAAAAAATAAATCAGCGGTCATCTTCTTCAACTGGACGCCGAAAACAGAGGTGCTGCTAGGGCTCAAGGGGGGGGGGGGGGCAGAATCCGGTGGCTCCCGGCCTAAATTCCGGGCCACCGGATCCTAGGGGTGGCGCTAGCACCCCCTCGCCCCCTAGTTCCGCCCATGGCATGCATGCTAGAATAAACAACCTGACTATGGTAAGAAGGGCCCAACACCAATCACTTTGGACGAGGAAGCATTCGAATCCATGCTCCTATGCCGAAAAATAAGCACATATGAACCGCTATGTAAGTGCTATTGGTGCTACAAAATTAAAATATCGATGTTTATAATAATTCAGCACGGGTATACAAAAAAATTGGTGCCTATGAATAAATTCATCACCGGTACACTGAATACTGGTGCTAGAAATAGGTGCTTTTGAGAAACAATGTTTGAATTTAACAATTTCCTGCACCAATTTTAGATGAATGACATATATCGGTGCTAATACCGATGCCTATGACCGAAATAGTAATTTTTTGCGGGTAAAATTTTGAAGGAAAAATAGCTAACATCGGTATGTTGAGGAATGACACCGGTAATAATACCAGTGCTTATAGAAAATTTTCAAAAAAATGGGCTTATGGTATGAGTTACTCTTGAAAATGAGTTTATGGTATGAGTTACTCAAGAATATGTGCTAGTGTTTTTCAATATTTCACCAAAAATAATTTATTTTTATATTTCTATATTTAGACGAGAATAATTGAAAATATGTATTTTGGAGCAATGGGTAACGGGGTGACACAATTTTAGGCCACCGTGTAATTTTCTTAGAATTTATAGAAGTAATCAATGTTGACTTTTGAGACCCTTCCGTTCACCCATACATATCCAAATTGCAGAGTTGCAACCATATATTATTGAATTGCATTTTGGTTTTGCCAATTTTGTGATTCGACAACTCCAACTTTCTTGGAGGGACCTAAGTGCAAAATGTTAAAACTTTACTCGTAACTCCAAATTGAAATCTGCTCGAACATGATGCTACTCTATACACCCTCATTGTATTTTCCAAGTCCGTAATAAAATATCTATCAACAATCGAGCACAAGAACATATCCATAATCCTTTCCGATTTCCATTTCTTTCTTCTAAATAATCAAGTTTAGGTTACTATAGAACATGTAGTATCGCTTTTCAACATTTCATCGAAAAAATAATTTATTTTCTATTTCTATATTTATGCAAGAATAAAAAAATTCGTATATTTTGGACAAAAGGCTAATGTCGTAACAAAATTTTGGGCTATAGCATAATTTTCCAAAAATATGTTAGAGGCGCTTCAGTTCACCCATTGTACCTTGAATTATAAAGACACAATCATTTCTTATTTAATTTAATTTTGGTGTCTTCAATTTTGTGATTCGTCGCCTCCAAATTTCTTCTATGGACCTAATAGTAAAAATTTAAAGAATAATGTACGTTTTTAACCTTATGTTTTGGGGGAAAGTGTAGAAACGGCCTTGAAAAATCTAAAAGTGAAAATTTAACTCTGGAAATCATTAACCAAATTTTCAACAACCAGTTTGGCTGGAAATCAGTAAAATAACTATTATACCCTTGATTAAAAAAATTTAGAAAACAAAAAATAGAAAAGACCAAAATATATAGCCTTCTCTCTTATTAACATTTCTCCTTTATTATTTATTTTCATTATTTTCTTTTGAAAACCCTAAATCACATCTGATTCTCGTCGGACAGGAGGCGGTGTTCTTTTCTTTCGAAAACCCTAAATTGCCGCTGATTCTCGCCGGACTGGAGGCAGCACATGGGGGGAGAGACTGAGCGGCTAGGTCCCGGCGGTGGAGGTTGAGCGGTGTTGGCGTCGATGTTGTTGAGCAGGTCGTAAATCTGGTCACCGGTGGGGCAGAGGTCGAGAAAGCGAGTGGGCTTAAAAGGTGGTGGGGTTAAGGGGGCTGAGTAGCTTGATCCGACGGTGGAGGTGGCGTCGAGGTTTCTGGAGCTAGCGGCAGCAAAAATGATAGTTTGCTTAATGTTAAGCAATGTAATTAATGCTAATGTATGTTATAAAGTTGTGTCGATCAGGTATAGTTTTCTGGTGGCACAGGGCGGACCTGGTGATGAAGAAGAAGGAGCTTGTGATGGTGAAAAAGGAGATTTTATGGGTATTTTTGTCATTCAATTTTTCGTATTAACAATAGGGGTATTTTTATCATTTCATAAATGGTCAATGCCTAAATGTTTTTGGTCAATGTCAGAATAGTGTAATTTCGGTATAATTGCACTTTTTTTTACCAAAACATAGGGTTAATATTGTACTTTCACATTTTACAAGATCATTCCTGCACTTTCTCAGTCTTATAGGGTTTTTTTTTGCACTTTTCCCAAATTTAAAAGTTAACTTAGAGAAATAATACTAGCACCGGCATTGTTTTTCATTCATACCAGTGCTATGTTATGGCAGGATAATGAATTTTCCAAATTTTCATTCCAAAGTTTGTAGGGGTTGTTTAAAATTTTGAAATTTTGGACTTAGCACTGGTATTAGTTACATAGGCACCGGTATGTGTACACGTGCTCCATAATTAGAAAAAACTTCCCACGATTGCTCTTGGGTCTAAAAATTAATAAATGCACTCTATTTAAAGCAGCCCTAAGCAATTGCTTTTATATACATAGGCTCCGGTATGAGCCTTTTAGGCACTGGTAATTGTACCGGTGCTCCACACTTGGAAAAAATTTCCTGGGTTTGCTCTCGGGTTCAATATTTAAAAAAAAAATCATTTATAGCAGCCCTAAGCAGTTTCTTTTCATATACTTAGCCACCGGTATGAGCATTGGTGCTACAGTGTTAAAAAAAACCCAACTTAGTTTCATCTGAACCATTGATTTCTTTTGTTGATTGAATCTCAACCATTAAAAATGTGTCTATATAAACTAAATCTGATACCCTAAACCCACCCACCCTCATTGCCCTCCCATTATCTTGCCTCTACCTCTTTTCCATCTTCTCCCTCCTTCTCCACTACCTCTCCCTCTCCGCTGCCGCCAATAACGGTGCACCCTCTCTCTGCTTCAACGATGCCAACTACGACATCGCCGACGATCCCCTCTCTGCTCTCCCCGCGGTGCACCATCCCCGACGCCATCTCCCGAACCAGCCCCAACTCCATCTCCCCGTGGTGCACCATCCCCGATGCCATCTCCCTGCTCTGGTTGCTGGTCAGGGTCGCGAGCTCCACCAAAATTACCGGTTCAGCTCAGATCCGACCTCACCTTCACGGTTTTGGTTCGTTGATGTAATCTAGGGTTTATGGAAATTAGGTTCTAATTTTTATGATAATTGATGTTGTTAATCTATGTTTAGATCTAGTTTGTTTCATGAATTTTTGGTTGTTATGTATTTTCATATATATGTAATGAACTTCTGAGATGTGGTTATGAATTTTCCAATTTTCTTACATGAACTTCTGGTTATTTTTTGTTTTATTCATCCCATTTTTCTTTATGAATGTCTGCATTTTGTATTCTAGCCGGTATTTTTATTCTCACTGGGTGGATTTTTTTATTAATCGCCTATTTACTAGCACCAGTATTTCATGATTAGGCACCGGTATTTTGAGCATTTTCATACCGGTATCTAAGTGACCCGGTGCAAAAGAATGCAGTTTCATAGGCGCCGGTAAGTGGTTTGAGCATTTTCATACCGGTGCCTAAGTGACCCGGTGCAAAAAAATGCAGTTTCATAGGCACCAGTAAGTGGTACCGGTGTTGGAGTATGAAAATGCTCAAAATACCGATGCCTATGTGGTGAAATACTGGTGTCTATAGGAGTATCTTCTAGAAATGTATAACTCTGCAAAAACATGTCGGTGCATAGCTAATGGTTTAAACATTAGTAAAAGTATTGTTCACATGCTAATGAAAAAAAAGGGTGTTGCACAAGCACGTCAATGCCATTAAACCCCCTACTCAAAAGACGATACCCTCGCTCTTAGGGACCCAACCGCGCCAACACCACAGCCATCACTGAGGAGGTAAAATCACAGTAGACACCAGGGTCAAACCCCTGATCCACGACTGTACTCGCTGCCCACAAAGGACTCCTCCACTGGAGAAATCCCACGCTGCGGCTGGCGAGAGTCGAACCCACGGTAGCAAGATTGAAATCAGAGGTCTAACCACTTGGCCGATCGTGTGGTTGTAAAACCCCCTACACAAATAATCAAACAAAGTGGACAGACTGGAATTCGCATGTTCACATTTAAAGCTCGAAAGACACAACTCAAGTGTAAGGTTCAGGAGCATGTTCAGTATGATGCACATAGATGGAAATGGTTCTTTGTATATGAGGATCAATATGATGCACATACATGAGAAATGGTTCTTTGTATATGAGGAGGTATCAACTAAGTACATAATGCTGACATAAGAAGAAAATCTATTACACACATGTCAACATGAAGGCTGCATTGCTAAGGTAATGTTTCTATGTACCGTTGCTAGACTTATTAATAGCTCCTCATGGTGACATTATTTTCGATGGGAAGATTGAAACTATTAATCGATAAGGAACCAAGAGCAACAATAAAACAGGCCCAAGGGTAAAGTAAAGACTTGAGTTGGTCCTGATGAGTTCATAGATTCCTTGATTAAAAGCATAATTCCAACAATCAAGCTCAAATGGCCTCCTAATTCAACCAAACGGATTTTCATCCAACTCGAAAATGCAACGCCCCATATAAATACACAAGATCAGGATCTTTATCATGCTGGCAACTCAGATGTGTTTGAAATTATTTTACAATTTCAACCATCTAACTCACCCGACATGAATATTTTGGAGTTGGATTTCTTCCGTTCAATACAAAGTTTGGAACAAGAAAGGCTTGCAAAACAGTGAACCGGTTGGTACAAGTTGGTTCAAGAGAAATGTAACTCAAAAGTTGTTTAAATACTGATTTTTGACAATTTCTTTCTGAGATAACAAAGTGGATTTGTAGGATTCGATGTGTTTGGATGGTTTAGACTATTTTGATTGATTTGTTTCGGTTAAGTTTCCTTTAGACCAATTTATTTGGGTTGTACAATCTCGTGCGAGTTAGAGATTTTTGTACGCACAAATTAACCAATTAAATTTTGTGTGGTTGACATGACTTTGGAGCAAGTATGCAACTTATAAAAAGAAATGTCAAGTCTATTACTTGACATTGTGACTGTTTAGAGTTATGACATATATTGATTATATCATGCGAAAATCAGATAATGAAAATTAAAAGATCAATTAGCATATGAAAGAATAATAATTTTTTATTAATTATCCAGGCATACAATTGGAAAGTTTAAATTACGAATAATTAAAGTATATTGTGATAAATAAATCACATTTCAAGCAATAACAAAGTGATGGAGTCACAAGTAAACTCGCTACCCGTGAAACAAATGAGTCTTGTCGTGGACATCGTTCCCTAGGATACAATCATCGAAAGTAATAATTAACATATACTCCCTCTGCCCCACAACTAATAGCCACTCACTTTTTGGCTCAATATTTAAGAAAGTCGATGCGGTCCCTCACTTTTTGGCTCTATATTTAAGAAAGCTGATGTGGCTCAACTAATGGCCACTCAATTTTACTAAAATAGGTAAATTTCAAAAGTGGCCAAAACTTGTGGGACGAAATAAAATAGAAAAGCGGTCAATAGTTGTGGGACAAAGAGAGTAAAAGTTACCCAAAATTCACGCAAGGCCTGAAGGACTATCACCGACAGAGCAACATACGGAAACTTCAAGAGGAAAGAAAGAAGACTCAAACTTGGAATATGTAGAGACTTGAGAAATGATGCGAGTTTCCTGACTGAGTTAGAGACTTTAATTATACTACTCTAAGAGACTTTAATCACTAAAACGTGGTATTTTGATTTTCTGTAATTAGAGAAAAATATTCTCCAATCACCAACTCATCAAATCCGAGAACATTCCAAGAATACTCGAATTAAATTTGCTGTAAATGGAAGAAATATTTCCGCAATATTCTTCATCATATTAAACATGGTAAATCACGTATTCATTAAAGTCAAGATATCGCACAAAATATGGAAGTTTTTCGTTCTTTTCTTAAAAATTAAACAATAGTAATTTCATATATATATTAGTTGGGCCTTCTAGAGACTTTTATGTTGTCCATACGCGTTTTAGGCAATTCGAAGAAAAATTAAAACATGTATTCACGCGTTTTAGGAAATGAAATATGGCTTTTAATAATAAACAAATAAAATAGGACCGGCCCATAGGGCCCCTGAAATTTGAGGAGACATGACTAGTGTCAACTAAGGAATCTGGAGCGCTAGTCTCATGCACCTAGGGTGGGGAGGTTCAGCACTAAAGAACAGCAGAAAGAGGGCAAGTGCTGGGGCCAAGGTGTGTGAATCTCCAATGGATCCAAAGTAGTTGAAAAGATGTCTCAGAAGGTGGTGGCGGATGCAGTAGGGATCAGTGGAAGAAAGCACCGACAACTTTGAGTTCTTTGTACCATTTTAGATAGCGTTCAGCGTACCTGGATCTCTGGATGCAAATGAAGTTGATCTCTGGATGCAAATGAAGATGAGAGTCAGACAGTCACGTATTCAATGGAGGTGGAAGCATTCATCTATTCTTGGCTCCAGCAACTTGGCTTATTACGGAGCAAATTAAACAGAATACCGGTGAAATGGACCTCATATGTAATTATTTATATCAACCAAAACTAAAGAGGAAAGTGCTTCTATAACCTTTTGATAATTGAAAATGCAAATGTAACCCTAAATAGTAAAGAAAAGTGCAAAAGTACACATTCCGATAACTTTTAGCCATAATTATGTGAAAAGACATTTTTGCCCCTAGGTTACAAAACTAAAAACAAAATAAAAAAACTATTTAACCCCCTTCTTCGTTTTTCCTTGCTTCTTCTTCGAGTTGAGACTCCTGCTCAAATCTCGTTCGTTTCTTCAACTCCCAATTCTTCTTCTCTCGGTCCGCGGTAGCAGCGGGTGGGTGGCGTCGGGGCGGGGTGGCATCGAGCCGGGTGGCTAGGGTTTTTTGGTGGTATCGGGGCTGGGCATCGTTGGTCGGGGTGGCATTGGGCGGGGGTGGGTTAGGGTTTCACAGTGGCGATGGGGTGGAGCTGGGTGGGTGGCATCGCGATGGTGGCGGAGCTGGGGGTGGTGGCGGAGATGGGTGGCGGAGGTGGGGTGTCGCGGAATTGCAACGAGGGTGGTGCCATATTGCAGGTTTAAGGGCAACAACGACGGACTGTGATGGTGGATTGCAGAGAGGGTGGCGGATTCCAGGTTTAAAGGTGTTAGATTCAGACTGTGATGGCAGATTGCAGAGAGGTTGGCGCCCGATTGGAGGTTTAAGAGTGTCAGCGGTGGACTGTGATGGTGCATTGTAGGTTTATAGGTGTCGAAATCGGACTATGATGGTGGATTGCAGAGAGGTTGCCGGATGTTAGAGATTTTAGAGCAGGGGCGAAGCAGGCGGTGGTTGTGGCAGAGCTCTGTGTGTGTGTGTGGGGGGGGGGGGGGGTTTGCGCAGAATAGTCTTTCAAAATTTTGAATTTGGTCCTAAGGGCATTTTGGTTATTTCCGATTGGCCAATGACCAGAAATGGCAAGTCAATACCAGAATATACTCCGGAGGGTTATATTAGCACTTTCATTAAGTAGGTAGGGTTGTTTTTGTAGTAAAAAATATATGAGAGTTATATTGGTACTTACTCAAGTAGGTAGGGTTATATTTGTATATATCCCAAAACTAAATTACATGGTGGCACACCTTCGTTCTCTCTCAAAATTTTTACTTTTGTCTTCAATCTTTTTTCTCCATCTTCCCATTATACAGAGATTATAAAACAACAGTTTATTTCAATTAATGTTCTTTGAATGTTTATGTTATTGAATAAATGTGGAATTTGTCTGCATATATCAGTCTTGTTTCTTGACATGATAGATTAGATCGTTGTGTTCATGATGATTAGTTGATTTAGTTGTACGCGTTAATGTATTGTTCTTGATCTGGTTGTACAGATCATGTGTTTGTAGTTCTATATGTGTGTTTGTCTTAGGAATTTCAATTATTTGGATGTGTCGAATTGTGTTTTTCAAGGCGTACTGTTTGGACAACATAGATCATGTTTTAGATCAAGTGATGTTGCAGTTGTAAAAGATCCATGTTTGACGTATTAATGTTGTGTGATACACTCCTCTCTGCCAAGTGGTCATGATTTTAGTGGCAAACGAGTTAATATTCCCGAGGGTAACATTACAATTTTTATTGAATGTCTAATTGGTAATAGTACTGACGATCAGTCTGGTTGACATTTAATTTAGACATTCTTGCAATATGTTGGTTATTATTAAATTCTAGTTAGGTTGAATGTCAATTCCACTCATTGAAATTGTTGTTGAACGTTTCCAAACATCTATAAATAATTGATTTTTAAAAATAAATTACAAGTTAATCATACTCTTACACTGTTATAAAATAGAGATTTAATAGTTGTTGTAATATTGCTCTTGAGATTAATATTAATTTACTTTCTACAAAAATTATGACTACTTGGCAAATATGAGCGCCTCATAAATTAATACAGTATGTCAAATAGGAATACACTATACTTGCAACACCACTTGGTTTAGAGGACAAACACATGATCATATTAAAATATAGAGCATGAAAATGATCAAATCTGGTCCAAAATACAATCAACTAGATTAATCACAAACACCACATATGTTGGAGTAAATGCCGTAATACTTCAGTCCAATGGAACGGTATAATCACGCTTGGATGATTGTGGTAAAACTTGGATATCGATGTGAGTCGGTTTAAGTACGCTTTTATTAAAGAGTAATTCGACCCTATTACAGCCTTGGGTTACACGATTCCCTTCGAGGATAAAACAATCAAAAACCCTCTTGTCTAGGTTTGAATCAAGATAATGCTTGTGAGTAACTGTGTTTTTGGTTGGTATATACGTGTGGGAAAATCATGTCTTTTACCTTGTCATATTTATGTTTTCTGTGCTTTTCTACGCTTCTGTACCATGCATGCATACGCATATACAGAGCAAATTTCATGAAATGATGCAGCTTTTCATCATTCTACGAAAATTCATGTATTAAAATTTATGAAATAATACATCTTTATTGCTCTTAATTCATCCTCATCATTTCAATTAAGAATTTAGACACTACGCGTTGAACCAAATAGTTTGAGAAATCCATTTTTCTTTCTCTACCTAGGGTTTAGAGAGATTTCATTCTTGTGCCTCACGACACAATATTAGGCCACACTAAATCTGTTTTCAAGCCCGGATCGGCAAGATCTGCAACTCTGATTCCGGTTCCAACCAAGAATCGACGTCTTTGTCCTTATAAAATCGTCGAAGTTCAGCACCGAAGGCCACAAACCCTTCCTGCAAAGCTTCTAACGCAAACCATTTAATTTTTATCGGCGATAAGTAATCTGAAGATGGCATCTTTGGATAAATTCACTACCACAGAGACCCACCTCTAGCACCGATTTTTTCGTAAAAAAAACCGGTGCCTAAATAACCGGTGCTAAATTAGCACTGGTTTTTTTGTTAGCAGCGGTTTTTAACCGGTGCTAAGGTTTTTTTTTGTTAGCACCGGTTTTTCAACCGGTGCTAATTTATTTACACGATGAAAAAAAACCCCTTCCTCTGAAAGCTGCAGCCCGCTGCCGCTTTCAGAGAAAGGGAAAAAGACTCAAAATTAACAATTTTATTCCACATTAATTTAATAATAAAATCAACTTCACAAAATTAATAATTTATTTCCACATTAATGTATACAAACACCTTGTCTCGCACGACTATGACAAGAATAATAGTCCTAATTATACAATAATAAAACTACTGCAGCACAATTTATGGTGCACTGCCGTCACTTACAGCTCTAGAATCTCAATTTCTTCTCTACTCTTGCAAAAACAAAGATGAAATGAGTACATAGTTGGGAGAACCAAACCTATCAGTAGTAATTATAATTCCCAGATTCCGAATTGGAGGTAAAGAAAGGTACAAGTGGTTAGTGAAACAATCTAATGATTCTAGAAAAATGATCGACAAGAACAAGATGGACAATAAGAATGATTACTCATTGTGGTTAAAGAGTTATTCGTTTGAAGCAGAATTGTTGCTAGGACATGGCTAAAATCCTTATAATGAGAATGAAAGAATCTTGAACAATCCATCGGGGTTGCATGTACCTGCACGTTGCATAAATATCAGTGTATTCAACGTCTCCACCATGGATAACCTAGCATATTCATGGTTTGATTCACCCTTAACTATATAAAATATTACTTCATCCATCCTTATAAAAAAGGTGTATTGTTTCTGCAATAGTACGAGAAATATGATTCATTTTGTTTTAGGCTAAGGTGACGCTACTAGTACCTCCAAGAACGTGTTGGAACCCAGTACAAGATTCTCATAGAAGAAGCTCTCTTTGGCTTACTCAATGACTAGCATCTTCCAGCACATGCATTTCAACTCCACCTCCCTCTTCAACTGCTTACTTCTCAGCAACATGAAGTCTCTGAAGATCTTCAAGTGCCCACCTGTGCAAACTCTGTTCTGCTTTCAAAAAGTTTACATGTACACCTCGAGGGACATCTTCCACTACCTTCCTACAATGGATGATGAACATCAGGTCACACAAGGGGTCACAATTTTACTAACTCAAACAACCTGTTCACGTTCGCTTAAATGTAGCACCTTGTTGATTGTTTATATATCTAAGCCAAGTCAATTCACCCTATGCTACATCAGTTCTCAGAGACAAAGTCGATAGGTGCAATAGTGAGAATAAAATAATGCATAACAGATCTAGTACTGGGGCAAATTTACATCCATCAAAATTAAATCACAGAAATTAAACATGCAAACCTGTCGAACATCAGGGTTCTCATCATTATAGGCCTCCAACAGGAAAAAAAGATATACCTCGGGCTAATTTGAACACTAAATTGAACTAATCAGAACACATAAATTTTCAATAAAAAATGTAGGTAGTAGGGTAAAATTGATTCATCAATTGATGCAGGTGTTACTCCCTCTATCCGAACTTAAGTTACACAATTTAACTTTTCACAATTGATTTAAAACGTAAACACAGTAAAAATAGCAAACACAACAAAAAAATAGAGAGAAGAGAACTTTTGATTATGTGCAGCAACGTCCCCACCTTGATTATGGTTAATGCAATCAAATTTCCACCATCCTATCCCAAAATCAAGGCTATCTATAACCATATAAACAAGAAAACACCAGATGTTTAAAACCAAACTAAATATGGCAAACTTGCAACATAATAATTTCCATCTTTAGTTGCCAAACTCCATTCTTTGAAGCAGTGACAACAAAGCACAGGTAAAACAAAGAATCAAACATTAATATGGAGAAATCACAAAGTTCAGCTTTGTTTTTATTTGTCCACATTCAAAACTTTATAAGTTTAAAACCATCCTCAAATTTAGACCAAATAAAAGTTCCACTTAAACATTACACATATAATGAACTGAAAAGAGATCTTCA
This sequence comes from Rubia yunnanensis, assembly GCA_037428765.1. Lineage (NCBI taxonomy): Eukaryota > Viridiplantae > Streptophyta > Magnoliopsida > Gentianales > Rubiaceae > Rubia > Rubia yunnanensis. Next base: position 90,502,924 of record CM075066.1, read on the forward strand.
TGACAAAGCTCACACAAAATGTATAAATAAACTCTTCAACTTCCAAACAACACAAGACGAGCACACCATTTGAAAGCATAGCTGGAAAAAAACATTGCCCATGTCTTTCTTAATACTGAAATTCATGCAAGAATTTGATTTTATGAGACTACATGGATATTTCTGGCACGCAGATCAGACAACATCACTTTAGAGTCTATGAAGGATAGGAGTATAGGACTAATAGTACTACACTAATGCACAAGTCTGCTGCTAAAGATAGAATATACCCATATCTTGGTTGCAAATTCAAAAGATAGGCATGACAAAAGCTTCACCACATTAATACTTTACCCAAAAAAACTGATTGGTTCTTTGATGTAAAGGACTTGAGCTCAAAAGACAAAAATAACAGCACACAAGGAGAACCAGCTCGAAATAATGAAACCACACAATCCCAGTTTGCAAAAAAAATTTAAAGATACAAACTTTTAGCAACCAGAAGGAAGAAAAAAAGAAAACAGATCCAAAACCAAGTATAATCAATAACTAACCTAACAACATGTGCTTCAAAAAATTATCATAGCAATATGTATATTGACATCGATTCAAACGAACTAGAATGGAACTTCATCAAAGATTCACCTGTGCATTGGTAAGCGTGGCCGGCGATGGGAGCTCCGGCAGAGGGGAGCGGTGTGGAGGTGGTGGAAAGCATCGTCATCGGTGGTGGGAAACAAAGAGGTGGCGTACGATGGTTAGCGCAACGGCAAGGGGAGCTCCGGCGGGGGGAAGAGGGAAATCGGTAGAGGTGTTAGGGTGGGAGAGGTACGAAAATTTGGGGTTAAGGTTATGGAGAGAATAGGGAAAATTTGGAGTTAAGGTTATGGAGGGAAGAGAGAAATCAGTAGAGGTGTTGGGGTGGGAGAGGTACAAAAATTTGGGGTTAAGGTTATGAAGGGAATAGGGAAAATTTGGGAGGGAAGGAAAATGATGCTTTGTTGGGCCATTTTAGTGTTCTATACTTTCAAATGTTTTTTTAAGAAAACATTAACCCATATAAATGGGAGGGATATGTATTAGCTTCCCTAGAACCTGAAATCGTAAAAAAAACTCTTTTACTGTGTGTTGGTTGAAAATTGATTTTGGAGACTTTGTACAAAAAGGTCTACATATAGCAATTTGGTTACTGGCACGAGAAAAGGTCTACTTATCGCAAAAAGGTAATTTGTGGCAGTCCAATTTGGCTGAGCAGAAGTCTACATATAGAAAATTTGGTCAAGATCTAATCTGAAACATGATTTACTCTAACAATAGTATAACAATATTAGAAAATGATCTGTTGCTGGCAGGAAGTATAACAATATTAGATCTGACCATGACTAGCTTAGTAATCATGACTTGGCAATCAAGATCTGATCAGAAACATGATTTACTCTAACAATAGTATAACAATATTAGAAAATGATCTGTTGCTGACAGGAAGTATATCAATATTAGAAAATGATCTGTTGCTGACAGAAAGTATAACAATATTAGACCTGACCATGACTAGCTAAGTAATCATGACTTGTCCAGAATCAATCAAGATCTAATCAGAAACATGATTTACTCTAACAATAGTATAACAATATTAGAAAATGATCTGTTGCTGACAGGAAGTATAACAATATTAGATTTGACCATGACTAGCTAAGTAATCATGACTTGTCCAGAATCAATCAAGACCTGATCAGAAACATGATTTACTCTAACAATAGTATAACAATATTAGAAAATGATCTACTGCTGATAGGAAGTATAACAATATTAGATCTGACCATGACTAGCTTAGTAATCATGACTTATCCAGAATCAATCAAGATCTGATCAGAAACATGATTTACTCTAACAATAGTATAACAATATTAGAAAATGATCTATTGCTGACATGAATAAATAGAATACAAAAGGAAGTAGAGTCCTACTAAGACTCTGTCCTAGTCAACATCACTTCTTCAGAATCATTAAAATCAATCCCGATTTACTATAACACCCTCGAGCTCTCGAGCCCCTCGACCCCTCGAACCCCTTGAATTGTTCAAACCCCTCGAACCCCCTTGAGCCCCTCGAGCCCCTCGAGCCCCTCGATCCCCTCGATCCCCTCGAGCGGAGGCGATTCCCTCGAGCTCTCAAGCCCCTCGAACCCCTCAAACCTCGAACAACTTTCGCCCCTTTCGCCCCTCGACCCATCGTACCCCTCGAGCCCTCGTACCCCTTATACCCCTCGTACCCTGACAGGCGCGGGCGGTCGTCGCGCCCGCGCGCCAAAAGATAATTTATAAGCCCTCAATGCTTACTTTCTACAGCTAGGTAGATAGTGGCAAATCGGGGTCGTCCAATGAGAAGAGGGATCTTCCTAAGCGTCTAAGCACACAAATGGTTGATATATTAGGCTAGGAGTAACTATATTTACACACACTTAAAAGCAATGTAAAGGGGGGGGGGTTGGTTGGTTGGTTGGTTCCTAAGTTAACAAAGATAACTAGCAACGTCAAGTGACTATGCTAATCATCAAACGAAACTAAAGAAAAAGGGTTTTAAACTACAAAGATAAAATGCCTTGGGGGCAACGGATATCCACTTCCACATCTAATGTAGTTCATCGAATCATTCACACATTCCATCATATAGCATTCATGACCCAACGCTCACACACCCCATCTAGCAAGTACCACAACACACACACCACAAGGAGTTCTAAGTTCATGCTCGTAGATCTTCATGCAAAGGTGCTACGGAAGTCGTCACGTTCCTACACCTAAGCAATTCAACCACACAAGCACTCCCTATGCTCAAATCACTCATGGCACACATGCAGTGAAACACACCGTCAAGAGTACATAAACGCCAAATAACAAATGCTTCAGGAATGAGTTTAAATCACCTATTCAATACTTCAACTACTTGTCGTGGAGACTGAACTCCTATCCTTCTTAGTTCGTAGTTTGCGAGAGTGAGTTCGACATCTCTCGTCAAACCTCACCAATGGCTCCCGAGTCGCGACCACGACTCAAGGTGTCATTGGTGGCATTTAGCACGAAGGACCAACAAACTTGGCAATGCCTATGACCACTACACCGTGACTAGGCATTGAACCAATTCATGCAATTACACGAGATTGGATGAACGTGCAACGCACATTCATCCGCGAGCATATGACTCTCTCGTTTGCTACACAAACGAACATGACGAAGAGTTCGACATCAATCACATTCGCCTAGCACATTGTCAACACACTAACACAATCGAAAGCTCTAATTCATACTCTCACATTGCTAACAAGAACAGGGGGGAAATTAACCCAAATCCCCCAAACCCTAGCTAGCAATTAATCCAAGCATTTCATATCATCAAGCTCTCAACAACATCAATGCAATCAACAATTAACATTCAAAGCACAATAATTGCACAATAGCAAAAATACCAAATAGATAGATATAAATGAGTTCTTGCTACATAGATAGTGGAAGCTTCAATCCTTTGCTCCCAAGAACAAGAACTACTCTAGAACAACAACAAAAGACATAATCAAACTAAGAGAAAGCTAAGAAAAGAAAGAAGAAGAAAAACCTAAAAATGGCGCCCAAAACCAGAGAAAACGCGCCTGGAAAGCCTGGAGAAGAAGAGGGAAAGAGATGGTATTTATAGTGCAAAGAAAATAAAGTTGATTTCTGGCCGCCCGATGGTCGCGACTCGCGACGGTGTTCGTCGCGACTCGCGACGATGCCCCGGCTCGCGATGGTGTCGCGACGGTGTTGCGACGGGGTCGCGACGGCAGCCACAGTTTTGCATTGTTTCTTTGTCTTCTTCATAGCCATCCCTCTCACTCTTCAAGTCTTCAACAGCTCCAAAATGGTCTTCAACGGCCTCCGGTCTTCATGTCTTCGAAGTGAGTATCCAAAAGTCTTCGAAAGTATAGTCTTCAATGTCTTCCGGTCTTCGTTGGTTCCGTGTTCTTCCCTTGTCACACAAAATCCACTTAAAAGAGGTAAAAGAGTACAAAGTTGCTTTTACCTTTCCTAAGTGAATTTCAAGGTAAAACACAAGCTCTTGATAATAAAAGAGCACAAAAGTGATCCTAAATACTACTAAATAATGCGCCTAAAATGGACACATCAAACCTCCCCACACTTAAACCTTACTCGCCCTCGAGTAAGAAAAGATTTAAGCATACGGAGGAAATGGCATATCCACATCCTAAAACCCCCAAAATAACCACACAAAATGGACACATCAAACCTCCCCACACTTAAACCTTACTCGCCCTCGAGTAAGAAAAGATGCAAGCATGCGGAGTAAATGATGTATCCCAAAACCTAAACTAATCCCCCTATCAAAGCCTCACCAAAACTCTCAATCTCAAAAATCCCAAAATAAAAACTCACATGAGAATTTTGCACACACACATCCCCAATCCTAAATCTAACCAAACCTACCACTTATCAATTCACTACCCATAAAAATATTTCACAGCCCAGAATTGATATTCCCAGAATCCAATGACACAAAATGAAGCTAAAACCATAGAGGAAGTTTTAAACACATGCTTCACCTAATGCCAATATATCAACCAAAAACGAAGTAGAAAGAGATCAATAATTTCATAACCATACTCCGTTTCCTAACCCACTAAGCTACCCAATCCCAAGAGGTCTAAAGATATTGAGCTACCCGATCCATCCGTGTGACAACCGCAACCTTATGACTCCAACGCCGGCAATTGAGTAAAATCATAGCATTTTTCAATTTCCCTCAATTTCTCTCATTTTGCCTAGGAGCTCTTTCGAGTTTTCATCCTAGCCACACATCATGTTTCTTTAGCTCACATCTCACCTTTTTCCGCACATTTTAGCCTCTCATTTTTGCCTAGGCCGCCCTTTAAGGGTTTTCGACCTATCCGGGCCCCCAATGTTGCCTAAGTTGCCCTCTCGGGTTTTCAACTTAGCGGGTTTTCTTTTTCTCTTTTTTTTTTTTCAACTTTTTTTTCTTTTTTGTTTTTCTATTTTTTTTCTTTTTCTCATGTTTTTCCAATGAAAAGTAGCAAAAAGCATTCCAAAACACTCTAGCATGCATATGAGTCCTCTAACCCCTCCCCACACTTAAAACATTACATTGCCCTCAATGTAGACACGTAAGGCAAGAACAATAAAAATCAAGGTAAGGGGATAGAGTGACACCCGTGTCTCCGCAAATTCGCCGGTGATATGGCGCTATCCAAGTACTTGGATGGTCCCGAGATAGGTTTCGGAACCGGAAGGGTGAGCAAAAATGCCGTAGAAGAACTCACCCTTCGAGAAAAGCATTGTCTCCATGGCGCCGTTTGATCAAGACTACACCACGAAGAACACATTAAACTCACAAGTACACAAGGATATGTAATACTAGGTTTAGCATCAAGAGTTAATAACCATAGTATTTTCAAAGAACAACCAATCAACCCTCAATCTCCACTATAAGATTATGCATGAAAAATATCCAACATATATTGACATGTATACAAGCATCATTATAGGCTAAGACTTACGGTCACAATGATGTAGTCGGCATACTACAATCAACAAGTGTACTATAAAGATGCAAGAATGTTCATATGTCAATATATGTAGGATGGTGGAAGAAATGAGAGGTATGTGATGTTCTTGGGAGTGTTGGGTGGAGAAGAAGGAAGGATCATGCAATGTTTAAAATCATTTGGAAACTTGGAAGCTTGGAAATTTGAAATCCGGGCTCAAAAAAATTTTCGAAAGTTACTGAGCATGTCGCGACTCGCGACGAGGTTGGTCGCGACTCGCGACGGGCCTCGCGATGTCAGGGCGACTCGCGGAAAGTAGAGTCCGGGAGCTCAAAATGTTCTGAGCTCGTCGCGACTCGCGACGTGGTTGGTCGCGACTCGCGACGGGCCTCGCGACGGGCCTCGCGACGTCAGGGCGACTCGCGGAAAGGTGAGTCCGAGAGCTCCAAATTTTCTGAGCTCGTCGCGACTCGCGACGAAGGGTATCGCGACTCGCGACGAGCCTCGCGACGTCAGGGCGACTCGCGGAAAGTTGGCGCTGGGAGTGGATTTTGCTCCCCTGTTCGTCGCGACTCGCGACGAAGCCCATCGCGACTCGCGACGGCAGGGTATCCCAGTCTTAAAATTTTTTCGTTTTCTTACCAACTGTCCAAGCTTGCTTCCCTCGTTCATTGATCTCGTTCCTTCATCTCCTTCATTGCAATGCACTTCATGTTGCTACAAAATCATAGAAAAACATGCCATAAAAAGAAAAAAAACAAAACAACAAAAACTAAGAAACAAAAACTAAAAGAAATGCCGAATTTATTTAACGTCGTCGGCACGACGAAGCTCCGTATTTTTAAGGTCGTCGGCACGACCCTAATGTTATCCGTATGGTGAAGGCTTGAAGCTCTTCACCATGAGCATCCAAAATAAGAGAGGTGGGGGCACAAAACTTCCAAGAGGAAAGTCTTGTGGAGGTGGAGATGGTTCAAAGGGAATTAAGTGGTTAGGGAGCTTGGGATAGTCTTTTGGCTCCTCTCTCGTTTCCCTCAAAACTTCCGAAAATATTAGAGTTGGTTCACTAGGTGGGAGAAGGGGTGACAATGCTAATGGATAATGTAGCACTATCACCTCTTCCTCCATTTTTCTATCCTTGACAACCAACTCCTCATCCCTTTCAAGCTCAAAATCATTTGTATTGGTGACTTCACTCACCGAATCATCGAGTTCAAGTTGGGATGGTGTGTTTTCGGAATCACGAGCTTCCATGCGGGCCAATACCTCTAATATGTTCCTCACATGCCCCTCAATGGCCTCAACACTAGCGGAGAGCTGGGTATCCGGCTCCTCACTAGTAAAGGATTTCAAGTTTGCTATGGTATTTAAGACATCCTCACGTGTCAAACTTGAACTTCCTTGTTGGGCTTGGTTTTGGGGTATGGTATAGGGTGGTGATGGCCAACTAGGTTGCTCGTAATATTGGTTTTCCGGCTCATTCTCATACCACAAATCCGGACTACCACTCCATTCCGGATTGTAAGAGTTGTGGTATGGGTAGCATTCATGAGCTTCTTGCCCTTGAAAACCAATATCTCCTACCTCTCGATAGCACTCTTCATAGTACCCATGGTTTTGGAAACCAAGGGTTCTTTCTCGGTCATAGTGCTCTTCCCATAACAAAGGGCAAGATTCGGTAGGATGATCGGAATGACACATCCTACAAAACCTTGCTTGTTGAGCCTCTCTTCTCATCATGAGTTCCCTCAAGGTGAGACGCTCCATTAAGAAAAAAATTTTTAAATTTTTTTTTTATTTTTCAAAAGTTCGGAATCATAGTGCAAGGATTCTCGATAAAATAAATTACCAAGAACTCGAGCAATACCTACTCCGAACAAAAACAACCACCAAGTAGTGGAAAATAAAAACAACTAGCTAATACACAACCAAATACACCTAAATACTTAAGAATAAACACCTCTTCCCCGGCAACGACGCCATTTTGACAGGCGCGGGCGGTCGTCGCGCCCGCGCGCCAAAAGATAATTTATAAGCCCTCAATGCTTACTTTCTACAGCTAGGTAGATAGTGGCAAATCGGGGTCGTCCAATGAGAAGAGGGATCTTCCTAAGCGTCTAAGCACACAAATGGTTGATATATTAGGCTAGGAGTAACTATATTTACACACACTTAAAAGCAATGTAAAGGGGGGGGGTTGGTTGGTTGGTTCCTAAGTTAACAAAGATAACTAGCAACGTCAAGTGACTATGCTAATCATCAAACGAAACTAAAGAAAAAGGGTTTTAAACTACAAAGATAAAATGCCTTGGGGGCAACGGATATCCACTTCCACATCTAATGTAGTTCATCGAATCATTCACACATTCCATCATATAGCATTCATGACCCAACGCTCACACACCCCATCTAGCAAGTACCACAACACACACACCACAAGGAGTTCTAAGTTCATGCTCGTAGATCTTCATGCAAAGGTGCTACGGAAGTCGTCACGTTCCTACACCTAAGCAATTCAACCACACAAGCACTCCCTATGCTCAAATCACTCATGGCACACATGCAGTGAAACACACCGTCAAGAGTACATAAACGCCAAATAACAAATGCTTCAGGAATGAGTTTAAATCACCTATTCAATACTTCAACTACTTGTCGTGGAGACTGAACTCCTATCCTTCTTAGTTCGTAGTTTGCGAGAGTGAGTTCGACATCTCTCGTCAAACCTCACCAATGGCTCCCGAGTCGCGACCACGACTCAAGGTGTCATTGGTGGCATTTAGCACGAAGGACCAACAAGCTTGGCAATGCCTATGACCACTACACCGTGACTAGGCATTGAACCAATTCATGCAATTACACGAGATTGGATGAACGTGCAACGCACATTCATCCGCGAGCATATGACTCTCTCGTTTGCTACACAAACGAACATGACGAAGAGTTCGACATCAATCACATTCGCCTAGCACATTGTCAACACACTAACACAATCGAAAGCTCTAATTCATACTCTCACATTGCTAACAAGAACAGGGGGGAAATTAACCCAAATCCCCCAAACCCTAGCTAGCAATTAATCCAAGCATTTCATATCATCAAGCTCTCAACAACATCAATGCAATCAACAATTAACATTCAAAGCACAATAATTGCACAATAGCAAAAATACCAAATAGATAGATATAAATGAGTTCTTGCTACATAGATAGTGGACGCTTCAATCCTTTGCTCCCAAGAACAAGAACTACTCTAGAACAACAACAAAAGACATAATCAAACTAAGAGAAAGCTAAGAAAAGAAAGAAGAAGAAAAACCTAAAAATGGCGCCCAAAACCAGAGAAAACGCGCCTGGAAAGCCTGGAGAAGAAGAGGGAAAGAGATGGTATTTATAGTGCAAAGAAAATAAAGTTGATTTCTGGCCGCCCGATGGTCGCGACTCGCGACGGTGTTCGTCGTGACTCGCGACGATGCCCCGGCTCGCGATGGTGTCGCGACGGTGTCGCGACGGGGTCGCGACGGCAGCCACAGTTTTGCATTGTTTCTTTGTCTTCTTCATAGCCATCCCTCTCACTCTTCAAGTCTTCAACAGCTCCAAAATGGTCTTCAACGGCCTCCGGTCTTCATGTCTTCGAAGTGAGTATCCAAAAGTCTTCGAAAGTATAGTCTTCAATGTCTTCCGGTCTTCGTTGGTTCCGTGTTCTTCCCTTGTCACACAAAATCCACTTAAAAGAGGTAAAAGAGTACAAAGTTGCTTTTACCTTTCCTAAGTGAATTTCAAGGTAAAACACAAGCTCTTGATAATAAAAGAGCACAAAAGTGATCCGAAATACTACTAAATAATGCGCCTAAAATGGACACATCATACCCCTCGACCCCTCGAGCCCCTCAAACCCCTCAAGCCCTCGAACTCTCGAACCCCTCGAGCCCTCGTACCCCTCGAGCCCCTCGAGCTCTCGATCCCTTCACCTCTCGAAACATCGACACCCTCTAGCCCCTCGACCCCTCGTACCCCTCGAGCCCATCAAACCCCTCGAGCCCTCAAACTCTCAAACCCCTTGTACCCCTCGAGCCCCTCGAGCTCTCGACCCCCTCGCCCCTCGAACCTTCGACACCCTCGAGCTCTCGATCCCCTCGAACCCCTCGAGCGGAGGCGATTCCCTCAAGCTCTTGAACCCCCCGAGACCATCGAAGTCCTCGATCACCCCCTTGAGCCCTCTAGCCCCTTTTTCAATTCACCGGTTATGCCAGTTTTTGTCACCGGTTTTCAAACTGGTGCTATTTTTTACTAAAACCAGTGCTATTTTGAATTTGTTGGCGGGAAGATAGAATTATTTAGCACCGATTTTTAAAAACCGGTGCTAATATTTTCAAAACCGGTGCTATTTAAAAATATTTGCTATTTCTTTGGCTGGAAAATGAGTCTCAAAAATTTTTAGCACCGGTTTTTAAAAATCGGCGCTATTTTTTACAAACAACCGGTGCTAAGTTTTAATTTTTAGCACCAGTTTTAAAAACTGGTGCTATTGTTTTTGCAAAAACCGGTGCTATTATTTAATTTTTAGCACCGATTTTTAAAATCGGTGCTATTTTTTTTACTAAAACCGGTGCTATTTTGAATTTTTTGCGGGAAGATAGAATTTTACAAATATTTAGCACCGATTTTTAACAAACCGGTGCTAATATTTTCAAAACCGGTGCTATTTTACAAATTTTGGCTATTTGTTTGGCGGAAAAACAAAAATTTCAAATTTTTAGCACCGGTTTTTAAAAACCGATGCTAATTGTTTCCAAAACCGGTGCTATTGTAAAATTTAGCACCGGTTTTTAAAAAATTGGTGTTAAAATTTAACAACCGGTGTTAAATTAACACCGGTTTTTAAAACCGGTATTAAAAATTAAACCGGTGCTATTAGATTTTTAGCACCGGTTTTAAAAACCGGTGCTAGAGGGGGGGTATCTGTGGTAGTGATTGGAGCGCCTGTACATAGAACTTTTGCTCACGGAGGAGGAGATTCAACCACGGGATGAGCTGCTCAACATGAATCACTCCTAGGTTTGGCTAACTTTGGTGGGAAAAGTTCTAGCCCCTCAACGGATTCCACATGATGAGATCGTTGATTTTTTTCCAGCATATCTGGGGTTTGAGGAATTCTCTAACTGGGAAATTTTTGTGCGACAATGTCGTATTTTTTCAATTCTCAAACTCGGCAGATAAGGCATGGGTTATTGAAAAGGAACCATGGTTGTTTGGAAATTCTTGTTGGCACTTCGTGAACCCTGTGAAGGCATGGTGGCAAGTCAAATGCAGTTCAGGATGTGCTCTTTCTGGGTTCATGTACACAAGGTACCAACGTTGGCTATGAATGAAGCATTGGTCATGCTTATAGGCGATGCGGTAGGAAAGTTCGTGGCAATGGAGAAGAATGTAGATAGGTCAATGGTTGGCCCTTACATGCGGATCAAGATCGTGATTGATATAACAAAACCATTGAAGAGGATTCAAACAGTAGGCATGCATGGAAATCATATCTAGCTCCTCATTCAGTATGAAAAATGCCTAGGTTTTGTGCTTACTGTGATAAAATTGGGCATGGACTGAGAGAATGTGACGCTAGAGCCTTGGCGCCAATCGCTGATTGGGAAACCGTTCATTACTCACCCATGCTTAGAGTAGGATCTAATCTATCACCATTCATGGTGGTGGGAAGGAAAAGGCCTGCGAATTAGGACCAAGGGCACAATGGCAGTCGGCAGAATGCAAACCCTTTGAGCCACCAAGCTGGAGGTAACCTGGATTCAGAAGCCGAGGAGGAGAAAAATTGTGGCATGTTGATTCGCTACCAAACCGGAGAAAGGATAGCTCATGGTAGCTCCGGTGGTATATCGCAGGTGATTCCAAGATCAGTGAATGTTACAGTAGACGCGCACAACGTTGCTCGCACAAATCTCCTCGTTTATGGAAACCCTAACCCATAGGGCACCACAAGGGGTTGTACGAGGCTCAAATAACAGAGAGATGATCCCCCTGAAGAAACCCCCGCCAGCTAAGTTTGTTGAGCTGCCGGTATGGAGACCAAGCTTGGAGGGAATACCAGACAGATTCAGCGGTAACCTATTAATTTCATACAAAAAGGCGGATGCACAAAAGAGTTGACCATTACTTCATATAGAAGAACAAAGAGTGATTGGACTGGTGGAGGAGACAGGGCAGACTGATGAACATCCTGGAAGGAATGGAGATGAAATAAATGTTCAGACTGACGGGGAATCCAACATTGTGGTTGTGGAGCCGAGCTCGCCACCCAAAGAAACACACCTGATGCCAATTGACCCGCTTATTCCAGAAATGGTTCAGGGTCTTGTTGAATTTGCTTCACCGGTGGGGCGAGTCATGAAGCAAATGGAGAAATCTTGGAAGAAAAGGAAAACACCCAAGAAAAGGTGTCCAAAGAAAGTTGTTGTAGATAAGCCGCAACGAAAGAATAGTCGAGGGAAAACTAAACGAAAGCTAATGCTAGGTGGTCAGGAGAATGAGATCAGTGAGACTAAGTAGCAAAAGCAGGATGAAATCCCTGAAGGGGCATATCAAGCTGTGGCAGGTTCGAGTATTACACAGGCAGAGACTGTCAATGAAAGCCAGTCCTACCCAGGCCAATGAATATCAGGAGTTGGAACTGCCGTGGGCTTGGAAAAGCTCGGGCAGTTCAGGAACTGCGTACTATGGTACACTTGAAATCTCCTTCAGTTATTTTTTTGTGTGAAACTAAGAGTTCAGTCGCTTTTTTTGATAATTTGAAATCGCATTTGAATTATTTTGGTGTTGCTGTTGAGTCGCAAGGTCGTTCTGGTGGCCTAGCATTGTTATGGAGTAAGAATGTAGTAGTAGATTTGAAGTTTTATGTTGAGTCATTTTATAGATGTTTTTACTATTATTTCTGGGAGTCGTGTTTGTATTACATGTTTCTATGGGGAGCCAGTTGTAGCAGACTGAAGAGAAGGATGGGGAAACTTTCAGCAGTTAGTATCGAAGCCCGCCATACCATGGATATGTCTTGGTGATTTCAATGAAGTTCTTGCACAAGAAGAATTTCAAGGAAGTGGACCAAGAACATAATGGAAAATAAATGCATTTAGGGGAGCGTTGGATTTTTGTGGCATATTTGATATAGGATATACAGGCCCGAAGTTCACCTGGAACAGACTTGCAGCCCGCCCTGGCACGAAGAGAGCTAGGCTCGATCGGGTGACTTGCAACCAGGGCTTACATGATTTGTTTCTGTGGTCTTCTATTCATGTAGTCCCTATGGTGTACTATGATCACATGTCTTTGGTAGTTCGACTTCAGTCTCGCGACCCATCTACTAGACAGTTCAAGAGAAAAATGAGGTTTCAATTTGAAGCGCATTGGGTCCGAGATAGGGATTGTGAAAGGATGATAAAGGAGGCGTGGGAGAGCTCATCACCCTCTCTGCCTTTGTCTTATAAGCTAACTAATTGCTCGTTGGGTCTGTTGAGATAGAAGAAAGAGAGGTTTCCTGATATTCCAAAAAGATCGGCGGAGGTGAAAAAAGAAATAATTGGCTTGGAGAGTGGAATCATCACTGAGGGAACAAAGGTAGAGATTGCAGCTTTGAGGCAAGAGTATGTTTTTCTGTAAGATGCTGAAGGCATTAAATAGAAACAGAGAGTGAAGCAGCACTGGTATAAGGAGAGAGACAGGAACACGACCTTCTTCCACAGATTTGCGCAAAGGAGGTCAATGAATCATATTGATGGTTCAAAGGATGCGAATTAGGAATACAAAACGGATGAGGCAAGTATGAAACACATTATTACTGACTATTTTGGTGGACTCTTCACTTCATCGGAACCATCGGCGGAGATAATGCAATAGGTAATAGGCCGCCTCCAGCAAAGGGTCACGACCGACATGGCTGAGTCACTCATTCGACCTTATACAGGCTCAGATGTGACAAAGGCGGTGAAGTGGATGCACTCATTCAAATCGCCTGGACCCGATGGTATGAGTCTTGTCTTTTTCTAGAAATTCTGGCATATTGTTAGAGATGATGTGACTGCTTTTGTGTTGAAATTCTTGAATGATGGGATATTTGAGCCGACTGTGAACTACACACATATAGTACGGATTCCCAAAACCTCACAATCGGAACTGATCACTCAGTTTAGACCCATCAATCTATACACTGTTGTATACAGATTAACACCTGAAGTAGTGGCGAACAGGTTAAGACCGATTATTCTGGAAATAATCTCTGAATCCTAATCGGCCTTTATACCTGGTAGACTGATCACAGACAACATCCTCCTTGCGCATGAGTTTCGCCACACTATGAAGAACAGGAGGACATGAGCCCTAGGCCATATGAATAATTAAGCTTGATAGAGTAATGCATTTGATCGCATCGAATGGGATTTTGCATATTGTACCCTGACAGCTATGGGATTCCCGAAGATGTTTTTCCGGCTTATACGTCAGTGCTTATCGACTGTTTCATTCTCCTTCATTCTTAATGGTGGTGAAATGGGGTTCTTGCGACCAAAGAGAGGCCTACGCCAAGGAGATCCGCTATAGCCCTATCTGTTTATTATATGTTCAAAGGTATTTTCTGGTCTTCTCATAGATTTGATGTGTTCTGGAAAAATTAAAGGATTTCGTGCGTCTAGATATGGGGCAAAAATTTCTCACCTCTTCTTTGCGGATGATACATTGTTATTTGGAGAAGTGGCTGAGAAGGAGGCGAGACACATTCAGTGGGCGATTACCTTATTTGAAAGCATATTAACGCAGTGAATAAATGTTGATAAATCAGGTATCTTGTTCAGCCCTAACACGGAGACAGAGAAGAAGGCCCGAGTACGTGATATTCTAAAAATACCGGAGGTGACATCCCACGACACTTACTTAGGCTTGCCCTCAGAGATTGGCCAGAACAAGTCGGAGATCTTTCAGAACCTGAAGGACAGAATTAGACAGAATATTGATGGCTGGTGTGAACATAACCTATCCAAGCCGGGAAGGAGATTCTTATAAAGTCTGTACTACAAGCTATACCGAGCGACGCTATGAGTTGCTTTGCTATCCTGGATACCATTCTGGAGCATATCCAGGGTATGAGAAGTAGCTTCTGGTGGGGTGGAAGCACGACAAGTGTACAAAAAATTCATTGGGTTTCATGGGAGAAGATGGCTAGATCGAAAGCAAATGGAGATTTGGGTTTTCAGAACCTAGCTCATCTTGGAAAATAGGCATGGTGGTTTTTGGTGAACCAGAATGCTCTTGTCACCAAGGTCTTTAGGGACAAATATTTCCCTAGCTCGTCTATCTTTGAAGCCTCTCTCTGATCATGACCCTCCTGGCCTTGGAGGGGAATTATGCAAGGAATCGATGTTCTCCGGCGTGGATGCCGTAAGCACATTAAATTCGGAGCACAGACAAGTATATGCCATGATCCTTGGATACCTAGATCGGATGATTTTTTCGTGAAGAATGGGGAAAACATCCCGGTGGAGTTCTCTACGGTTGAAGACCTTATTCACGAAGACACTCATTGGTGGAAGGAAGACATCCTCCATGAGTTTTTTTCATCCAGAAGATGTTGCTGCCATTTGACTCATTCCGTTGACACAACCAACTGGATTAGATCATTGGCGCTGACACCACATAGAAATCGGGAAGTTCACGGTGAAGTCAATGCACCCCACACTTGTAGAATCTCCAAGATCGAGTTTGTCTAACAACCAGGAAACTTTGGAAGCTCCGTATTCCTCAGCGGGTGAGGCATTTGGCTTGGAGATTATGGATAGATTCCATTGCTACGTGTGAAAACCTGAGAAGGAGAACCTTGGATGTAGCGCTCTTTTGTGTATGTGTGAGAAGGATAATGGGACTTCTGACCATCTTTTCTTTCAATGCAACTTCGCTAAAAGAGCATGGGGGTTGCTTGAGTTATAAGGTGTTATTGACTCGGGAAGAAGAAATTGCGGTGAACACTGGATGAGGCAAGTGATCAAGGAGGCGGATGAGGAAAATGTCAAATTAATCATCATGGTTTGTGACAATATCTGGTTCCAGCTGAATAAAAAGTTGTTTGATGGTGGTTGCTCGACACCAGAGGAAGCGGCCGCAAATGTCACAGCTAACCTGGCAAGCTTCAAAAGAGCAAACCTTTGGCCTGAGTGTCCCTCGCTGGAGCTCCATCCTTATTCATTATTGCGGCAACCGGAGGGAAGCGCCGTAATAATGTTCGATGCTAGCACCATGGAAGGTCACACCAGCATTAGGCTGCTTCATCTTGATTCCAGTGAGTTGCTGCACTCAGGAAGTCCAGAAGGGTGAATGTAGCACTGGAAGAAGTCCATGCCTTGTTAGCAGCTGTTCGTTGGGCGGTGGAGCTTCACGAGAATGAATTTTCAATCATAGGAGATGCTTTAGGGGTAATTCGTATGGTTCTTGGCAAAGTAGATTTGAATCTCTCATGTGTCGATACTATAGTAGAGATTCAGAGAATTTTGTGTGATTTAGGTATTAGACAACCATACTGGGTTCCGAGGGATATAAATATTCATGCTCATTCACTTTCTAGCTTTACAAAGTCGAGCAAATTGCATGCAAATGTATGGGATATTCCCCTAAACTTTCTCCTGCCAGACGATACTGGACGTTTCCAGTAACATGAAATGATTCTTACTTTAAAAAAGAGAGGATTTCGACACTACGTACCATCACCATTAGAATTATAACAAACTCTAAAATGATACATCTTTCCAAACTCCAGGACAAGTCATGTTAGTCATCATTAACACAATTAACCCTTACCATATCAAGTGTAAACTTGTAGATATAAACCGACACTATACAAGCCATGTGTTCCTATCCATTCATGAGTGCATACAAAGCCAAGCCCGTGCTTATTGAAGCGGCTACACTTCACACTTCATATAGGTGAATCTCTTTAATCGTACACCTGCAAATGTACTTTGTCAAAGGATCCATTAAGAAGTTAAAACTTCAATCTAACTTCCATGCAGGTCACACATATTACCTTCAGGATATGAAATCATATGTTTTAATCTCAAACAATATGCCTTCACATTGAATTTTACTCTAATATCATATCAGAGAAAAATTGGGTATCCCATTATCATAGATTTAAATAGGCTTTAAGTCCCTAACTAGTCATTTCGTCAAGTGTTCCACCAGATTGCGTTCATATCTTACAAAATCAACTGAAATCACATCATGAGTTATTAACTCATAAATCGGTGTTATTCCTAATTGGCTTTTTGCCACCATGGAATTTTGTATCCCAATTTCCATAACCATTATGCTTCTTTACTAGCCGTTGAACTTTCTGTTAATTTACATTTCACCTTAACCTGAGTAAGAAATGGTAACCTTACTTGAATACTCTCATTTCCTTACATTTTTCAAGAGCCAACACAACCATGTTACAAAATTCTTGAATACTGAGTTCTGAATCATACACAGATAAATAATTTTTTCTGAATAAAATATTTTCATGAATTCAATTATTTGAAAATAAAATTCTCAGGATTAGAGTCATGCTTAGCCTTTTCAGACCGTGTATTTGATAAAAAATTCATCACCATCATGATGACTTTTCAGGAATACACTGTCATGTATTTGAAAAAAAAACTCCCACCATCATCATGATGCTTCAAGCCTGACCAGTGTATTTCATACAATATTCTATGCGTAATAAAATCACAGACAATGCAATGTACAATATTCCACGCATAATAAAATTAATTCATGTTTCATTCCATGCGTACAACTCATGGTCAATGGAAAAATACTTTTGATATATATTATTACTTTTCTCAATGTTTCTAATTGCAAATGTAATTAATTTCCCTATTCATTCCATGCATATCACCTTCGTGTTCGGACGATTTTGCATGCAATTAATTCCTTGTTTGCTTACAACGAAGTTCAACAATCACATAACATTTTATAAATTTTACCAGCATTTCAGTTTTATAAATTTACTTTTAATTCTTCCACAAGCAAAATTACTGTGTCACTAGAATATATTTCTTTTTGTTTCTTCCAACATTCTTATAAACCAAGGAAAGTACCGGTAAGGTTTCTTCCTTGGTTTTGATGAAAATTAAATAATTACGCCATTCAAAATTTACACATAGAACATAATTGAACTAGTAAATGCTGAAAAACTTACCGAGATTATTTTAAAAGTTAAGAACTAACCGATACGATTATGAAAGTTGACAAGAGGAGTTAGGCATGAAACACCACCGCATCCATCGTACTTAATCCAATCCATACACGCACAACTTTTGAATGGCCACACCCTGCATCATCCAATATCCAAGCATGCGCCACATGCACCACCAAAGTCATCCTCCACTACGTTCAAATTACTCTTTCAAATTGTTGGAGTAAATGCTTTAATACTTCATCCAACAAAACGGTATAATCACGCTTGGATGATTCTGGTAAAACTTAGATATCGATGTAAGTTGCGTTAAGTACGCTTTACTTAAAGAGTAATTCAACCCTATTACAGCCTTGAGTTACACAAATTCCCTTTGAGGATAAAAAAAAAAAATAAAAACCCCTCTTGTTCTAGGCTTGAATCAAGATAGTGCTTGTGAGTAACTGTGTTTTTGGTTGCTACGTATGTCTTGGAAAATTTTGTCTTTTCCCTTGTCATGTTTGTGTTTTCTGTGTTTTTCCACTCTCTTGTACCATGCATGCATACGCATATATAGAGCAAATTTCTTGAAATGATGCAGCTTTTCATCATTCTACGAAAAGTCACGTAGTTAAAATTATGAAACAATACATCTTTATTGTTCTTAATTCATCAGCATCCTTTCAATCAAGAATATAGACACTACACACCATCACCATCAGAATTATAACAAACTCTAAAATGATACATCTTTCCACACAATTAATCCTTATCATATCAATTGTAAACTCGTAGATAGTTTATACAAGTGTGCACTTCGGACCACCAAACTTGTTTTAATATATCGAATTCACAACTACTCGAATCCAGTTATACTTAAATAGTTTTGTGTTTCAAAAACACCAACAACATATTGATAAACTCTATACGTAAGGTGGAAAAATAAACTATACTTGTTAAGGAGAAAAATCCCTGCACTTATTCATTGGAAAATTTTTCGTATAAGGATAAACAAAGCAAAATTTTACTTTGTATTAAAGTTTTATAAAAATCAATAAAAATAGGTTTATCTCTCACAATGGGAGGAAGATAGAACGAAGTAGAAGCTTGTTGTTGGATTAAGGATTTGAGAAAGAAGAGGGATATTGTGTCTTAAGCTAAATGCATTTGCTTAAACGGAGTTGCAGCAAATTTACTAAGTGCATTTGCTCTTTTTTCTTTCTTGTATTTTTGTTATCATATAATTTCTACAACTATTGAAACGCATTATTTCAATTAGTTTTTGTTAAATCACACTTCATATTTTACTAGTACCTTAATTCATATATATGTTTATTACAATTTCTGAAAAAATTATTTGAAACATCCTTGTTATGTTCACATAAAATCAAAGAAACTCATCCCCGCCCTATGCCAGGAGTGGAGTGTCTTTAGAGGGCCAATGGGATGGGTGTTTCTAGAGGATCAAAGGGAGGGATGGGGTGGATTTGAGTGTCACTAAAGGGTTAAGGTATCTCTAGAGGGCTAGCTTGATGGGTATCTCTAGAGGGTGAGTCGGTAATGGCTGGCTAGCCGTCAGTTGGAGGCAACTCTCTAGAGGGCCAAGATAGAGAGGGTCTGAGGGAGGGGGGGATGGGCTCATCGGAGGGCCAGAGTGGTGGTGGTCCGCTAGCGCCCGGTTTGTAGCCATTTTTGTCAGTATTATTCACCACAAATTTGAACGACTATGAACCTGTCCAGTTGAGATGAAACAGAGATGGTATGAAATGGTTGGAAGATTGTGCGGCTACTACTACGTCTCCAAATCGATGAGGTGGCTCTCAGATTTCTTCAATTTTGTTTCTCCTCCAAAGAATTGCGATGACGGATTATTTTGATTTCATATCTACGATGAAGAATCACATTGGCAGTGTTAATGGTAGAGATCCTGTGATGAGCATTGCGATGGTGGTGCGTGAGTGGATGAATTGGTGGTCTCCAATGTCTCCAAATCGATGAGGTGGCTTCAACAGTGTGCAACGAAATCTCCGTCAATGAGTGGTCGGAGGTCTTCGGCGATATGTACTATGAAATTGAGCAGGCATTCAAGATTTGGAGATTTGGAGAGGAGATTTGGGGATTAGAGAGGAGATTCAAGGATTTGGTGTTTGGTATGGCGGTGTTGGAAGAGGAGATTTGGGGTTTGGGGTGTGGGTAAAGGGGACATTTTGTACGTCATTTATTTTTATTTTAAAAAAATTAGAGGGATATTTTAGTTTTTCCATATGAAACCGATGAAGATTTGGGTTGACCAAATTTTCAGATAAGTCAAGGGTTACATTAGCACTTAAAAAACTTGAGAGTTACATTTGCACTTATCAAAGAATCGAAGGTTATATAAGCACTTTTAAAAAATAATTATGAAAAGAAAAGGAAAAAAGTGTGTGAGTATTAAGAAAATAGAGGCACTATAGAGAGGTGGAAGTTGTCAATCACTGACCCGAACCGTGAACCTGACTTAGACCGACACGTTCGAACTCAACTCAAAACCTAGTTTCTGACCCAAGAGATATCGACACGAACCCGAACTCTACACAACCAAACTCAGCTTGAAATTTAATATATACCCGAGAAATATCGACCCAAACCTTAACCCAACACGAGTGAATTCAACTCGAAACCCAGATCCAATCCGATAATTTGGACCCAAACCCAACCTGAACTTGAACCCAAGATAAACAAGAAACTGTAAATAACTTAAACCCAATTCAACTCGAACCCGGTTCAACCTAATAAATCAGCTATATAACCCTATATGTACTCAACCCAAAACCAATTCAACTCGAGAACCATGTAATCTAACTGATTTTGATCTTTGCAATTTGTCAAATCCGTAACGATCCCAAATCCATTAATCTCAATCTATAACGATATAAATTAAAAGTAAATATTTTAAAATTAAATAATTAATTAATAACTAAAATATTTTTTATGCATAAACCCAAAGATATATGCATTATGTGTGTATATATACAAAGACTTTGGGC
The DNA here is from genome assembly GCA_037428765.1 of Rubia yunnanensis. NCBI lineage: Eukaryota > Viridiplantae > Streptophyta > Magnoliopsida > Gentianales > Rubiaceae > Rubia > Rubia yunnanensis. Next base: position 90,523,684 of record CM075066.1, read on the forward strand.
TGCGGAATTTTGAGAAGCGCAATCAAAGACAAGACAAATGAACGTCCAATATAAGACACAACTTTAAGAACTTCACTAACACAATGGAATAATTCGCATGCACCTAAGTACTAGTTGCACACCAAATCAACACAAAGAACTGCTACAATTCTACACACTAATTTATAACGGAAACAAAGCTAATGGTTTAACGCTTAATAAGGAAAGAGTATAAACTCAAAATTTGAATATATGATGTATAAATATGTGTCTAAAATTTGTTGATGGCTTCCCCATTTATAGGGTATATGGTTCGACCATCTCCAAACATAAAGAAGAAAGAATTTGGTAATTCCCGTCAGAAATTGGAATAACTTATGGCAGTTTTAATAAACTAAAACCATATCAAACTAAAATACCTAAAATAACCTAGCTAAGGCTGAATTCTTCAAGATTAAGTCTTGAATGAACATTTCCTTATCTAATCTAATCAAATAAGAACTGAATATTCTAAACCTTAAATTAAAGGTATGGCCAAAATTAAACTCTTCCAAAGAAAACATGAACGAGTTTATGAGCCTTATTCTAAAATAAGATAAATTACAATGATCACACTACCTCACTAAAAAAACCCAGTGGGAAAAAGTGTATAGTGTTCTTAATGATGTCTTCATTATTTTGAAACTCTTGAACAATTAATTCAAGACAATTTTGAATTAGCCTTCAGCTCTTCATTATGAATTTGACAAATCAAAGCATTCAATGCTGCATCTCTAAGTTTCCTCATTGCCCTATTCATAGGTCCAACCATGTCGCTTAGAGGATCTCGAACAAATCCCTTGGAACTTTGATCAAGCTGATGCACGATGGGTGACACGGCCCGTTCTGATGATACATCTTGGGCAGGTGCGGCTGACATGGAGGATGACATTGTCCGTGCAGGAGAGGGTGGCACGGAGGATGACAAAGAGGTTGGCACAGAGGCTTGCATAGTCCATGTATCTGGATTCGTGTTATATATATATATATATATATATATATATATAGGAGAGGGTTCGGATGAGAACACTCATTTATGTAAAAACACTCTTATATGTGAGAACAAATATGAGCCATTGAAGTAGGTAATCCAATGAGTAAAATTTACGTCCTGTTTTATTCCTTCTGCTAACTGTACCATGCTGAAACATTAATTATTACTACTTTCTCACATATATTCCCAAGTTAGAGAACGTCTTAATCCTGCCCAGATTCATATACACCACCAGACCACCACCATCAATGTTATAAGTTATTAAGACCTTCAAATAATCAAAAGCATTCTAACAAAACAAAAGCTCTCCCCTCTTTCTAAAAGACCCCCCACATAAACCCTAGTTTGGAGAGGCTACCGCCTCCGGCCGGCCGACAGCCTCTCCCTCACTTTTTTTCTTTCATGTTTTAGTATCTCTAGTTATCGTAGCATGTAGAACGAGGGGGAATGGCCAAGAACTACCTACTTCTCCGCCGCCATCACTGAAGCTCTCCAGCAAGCTGAACAAAGAATCCGACGAACATCAAATAAGCCAAGCCGACCAAGAAGACTTGGACAATACAAGCAAACAGCGGTATAGGCTAGCTCCCCCTGGCCAATTGACGGGGACGCGAGCCTTCCTCCACGAGACCTAGCTGGCGATCGCCACTCCGGCGGGTATATATGAAAGGATTCTGACTGGCACACAATCAGGTAGTGGACTCCAGCCGATGGAAGGTCACCTCTGAGCCACCACGGGTCACACCTGGTAAGCAGGAAGCTGCCGATGAACCAATGCAGCGGGAGTCCGGCTCGAACTGGGGTTCAGCCACTAGATCTAGTCGGCTTGGACATGCAAAACACATGCCACATTTTCGGTGAGACCACATGCGGTCTGGAAAGCTTTCAGGTGAGCTGGCTGGTAGTCCTCCAAACTCAACGACACCAGAACTGGTTAACGGTCACCCAGCAGATCTGGTTAACGAAGGTGAAGGCGGTCAAATGGGCGACGACAGTGAACGATCCCTTTCCAAATTGGCCCTGTCAGAATATTATGCCTAAAGCACATCCAGCATAATTTCTTCTCTAGTTCATCCCTATAATCTATCCCCAGTCAATGTGTTGTCTAGTCGCTCAATAAATATTCATCTAGTCAGATGTAGCCATGACATCCATGTGGTGATTGCAGTGGAGAGTCGATTGGAAGCATTTGGTTTTGACTTTGTCATTAGTGGTGTTAAGTTCTGGAAAAGTCAAAATAGGTTATCTTATGGTTGGGAGTATGTGGTCTGGCCCACTGAAAAATGATGGATCTTTCTGTAGTAGTATATTCGCCGAATAGAATTTCTGGCGCACAACAGAGTTCTGACCCGCCTCCACTTGAAGTCGTTAATTGTAGCAAATTAACCCGAGCAGAGGCGGCTGGGGTCAAAGGGGTTCAAATTTAATATTTATATCCTACACCCAATCTCATTACTACGCTACCTAAAAGGTAGTTAGCGGTAAGTCCTGGGTACATCCTTAGAGATGCTAGGGCTTAAGAATCAACTAAAAACATAACCTTGTATGGGTCGTCAATCCGTATGAGTGGTAGGAATAATTTGTAAAGCAAACTGGGGGTGATTGGTTTTTCAATTAACAACTACGAGACATAAAAGCAAAGGGCAATTAATCTATAAAGCTAAACACTTGGGGAGTTATTGCGCAACATGGTTAGTTTAATGTTTTGATCCTCGATTCATTCACATAGATATTTAGACAAACCAAATAGAGTGTTCATAACACGTGGTGTGGCTGATGGCATACATTTCCCCATACCTGTCACGTCGGGTGCGCTCACAACCCTCCATCGACACCGCCATCGCAATTAAGGGAGTACAAAAAGGTCCGACCATAGCTGTAGATCTGTTTCTCCCTCGTGTGATTGCGTTCCGAGCATTCCACCACTAATGCTTTATTTCCCAATTGCCTATGAATTAGGCCAATGAGTCATTGGCACATTATCTATGACACTGGGGCCTCTTACAACCCTAGCTTGCTGTTTTTCACTATAACCTCTCAGACTACTTTACGTAATTAGCTAAGACTGGTACGATGGAAAAATAATTCAGAGTATGACTCAGGTCTCCCGTGCACACACCCACACAGCCCGTACCCCATTACCCATTCAAACATCAAGGTTTCTCTTCCCAAGGGGGCATCAATATTTTCATCAACATGAATATAAACTAAAGTGTGTGCTTATATGGAGTGTATTATTCATGTAATTCAAACATTCAAGAACAAGTCACAATAATATCATGAACACAAAATAATATCAAGAACTAGTGAATCTCACAAAACATTAATAAACCATGCGCCTACCATTATCCCCAAGCTGTGGAAACTGCTCCATAGATATGGAATTCAAATATAGATTTGAATTCCACATCCTAGGATTAAAGCAAAATAAAAGAAAAGAAAAGGGGAGAGAGTGTTTCTCCTTCTACAAGATAAACTAAAATAAATCTAACCTCTTTCTCTCCCTTAACCTAGTAGACTAAGGCTATATTTATAGTAGATAGGGATTGGGCCTAAAAATAGGCCAAAAATGTCTAAAACACTAGGTCATCCGTAGCCTGTGCTATTGAGAATGGTGCGGTCCACGCCATGTACTATGTCCTTGCTGGTGTGGGCTGCTAGATCTGGTACGAGCCCTGTCGTGTCCTTTGGTGTGGGGTGCAGTGTCTGGCGTAGGCCACTGCTCCGTCTTGCTGTGGGCTGCCGAATCTAGCGAGGTTCGCTTCAATTCCTTTGGCGCAGACTGTGGACTTTGGCATGGGCCACTGTCTTAAAGGCTCGATCTGGACTTATGATCATACGGGACGCGGCCCTTGGTGTGGACCGTCGTCTGGAAGCTTGATTCGCTCAAAAAATTGGCACGTGCAATCTGATTCTCCACACCCCGCCGACTGGTCTCAAAATTTTGGACTTGGATCGACGTGGGCCGTTGTAAATGGGATGGTCCGCGCCCATACTTAATCAATTTTGAGTTAAGGTTGTAACTTGTGTGCGCGGCCCGTGGCGTTTGTCGTGGTCCATGTCATTGTCTCATGCTGAACCCTATTAGTACGGGCCAACTCCTTTGGCGCGGACCGTTGGTGCTAACCATTAATAGCCCGCGCCCACCCGTGGTACCTATGCCGGCTGAACTTGTTTCCTTCGCTATGGGTGAACCGTTAGTTCGATTTGAGAGTTTTAGTAGTCAATTTTATAGCGCTCAAGAAAATAAATCCAATGGAATCATCCTTGATGGCTAATTCTTCTCGGATTATTCTCAGACTTTGGCGCAACTCATCGGACCAAGATTCCCAATTTCTTCGTAGGCCGCTTTGAACTTTGTTGCCGCCTATCTTTGACTCCAATCTCCTTCTACCATGCTTTGATGTTCATGACCTTTTTCTACTACCATTTTAGAGGTGAATGACCTTCGATCTCCTATACCGCCCTTACGAACGTCCTTCACATAGAATGTAACCAAAAAGTACCCACGGGGGACCTACTAAAGATGATCACAAGGAAGATGTAGGAGGCGGTGGATACAAGATGCCCATTAGTACTAATTAAGTCTACAAAATTCAGGATTTAGACAAGAAAACCAAACATAGCCATTTAACCTCTTGTCACGTAAACTTAACTAATACTGCCAATCCAACAAATAAAACAAGCTAAAAACTATGGCAAATACAATGATTAACGCACGCAAAATGAAGCACATTAGACTTCCCACACTTAACCTTTTACTCGTCCTCGAGTAAAGAAGGACAAGAAAAGAATTAAGCGAAATGTAGCGTGCAAGCATAAGTTAACTGAGGCATCCAACATATTCCTAGATTACCATGTTTCCCCCAAAAAGAGTAAGAATCTCACGCTCCCGGAAGAACATAAGCAATCTAACTACCCAAGAGTCATCGACTTGGTTGTAACATAGGGACATGATCTCAACCTAGTTATAACCAAGGAGTCAAATACAACCGCTTGAACTACCTCTTGTAACACTAGGGTAGAGCTCGAAAACTGATCCCCAAGTGCATGCAGACGGTTAATGATGTTTGTGGATAGGCGAGAGTGGCTATGATGTGCTCTCGAAGAGGTCTCACCCTCGGCCTACTGAACATCTATCTTCAGGGTGGCTACTACTCTATAGAACTCTCTCTCAAAGCGCAGGTCCAGTTTAATAAATAGGTCATCCAAACATGTGTCATGGTTGATGGCTCTAGCTGAGGAAGTACCATGAAACTACAAGTGCTCGCTCTGCCATAAAGCCATACATATCAATCCTCCAATGTTATAGGTCCCACCATGAATGCCTTGGCTAATTTCTCGATTTTATACTTTGTACCCAATCATCCCAAGTTAGCCAACGCTCTCTGTGGAACCGGGTGCCCTAAGTACTGTGCCAGTAGACCTACAATGCCGCCCATAGATATCTTACCACTCTTTCTTTCCCACATTTTCGTGCACTCATGTACAAATTTCTCTACCAAGTTTGGGTAGAAGTTACCCTCGGGGGTCATTGCCCAAAGGCAATGAACATCATAATCTGGACATTGCGTTAGCTCACCGTGGAAGAAAACCACCATTGCTAATAGTCGATGAATGTAATGAAATGCCGGATGAACCAAGGTGGTGCTCTTGCACACATTCTTCCGATCAGTCCGTGTCAGCTGCCTCAAAAAGTTCCCAAGAGAAAAAGGAATCCCTTGAGTGTGTTCTAGGGATCTCCTTTCCATACCTCAATCCGAAGGCACGGGCTATCTCCCGGTGTGTCATCTAATACTCCCTGTCATCAAGATTGAATTTGATTGCCTTGTGTCCATTCTCTCCATGATCGACCAAAGAGTAGCTAGGAACTCTAGGGTCCACCTGATGTAAGTCTTAGAATTTTTCTCTAAGAACCCCTCTAGACCTACCCATCCCAATAGATAGGTCACTTGCTCGAGTAAGCCTAGAGCAGCCAATGTGTATTTGCATGTGAAGCCGGTCTCTAGTATACTCCTCTTTAGCTCTCTCAAATTCCTCCACATATGTGCTGCAGTCATGGAGATATTGGATAGTCCCATAAACTCATGGTCACAAATATGGGGTTGCAAAGAGTAGATTCATTGGTTCATGGTTTGCACCATATAACCAGTTTCTTCCTCTTCTCACCCCGTGTGGACTTGCCCTTCTCCGATGTATTCCTTTTTGGAGGCATTCTAACAAAATGAGGTAAAAAGTGGTAATGTGATCTTCAAAACAAGGCATGGCTCACATTATCATTTAACAAGTATATCCTCCCTAAATAGCCTAGACATTTAAAACATGACAATCCAAGCATGAAGGCTATTTAAATGAACAACAATCTCATGTAAGTCATCATCAACCCATCAATAAGACTATGCAACCAAGATTCATCTCCTCCCAAATCACCCGACACATGAAGAACATATCATTCAAGCATAATAGCACATCAAACTACCCAAACTTTCTTCAACACATGATCATACATACAATCCCAAACATATATCCCAACAACACACATACTCATTCGAAAATCATGCTTTTCATAACACCACCACAATGTCAATAAAACATATAAAAAAAGAGTTCAATAAATTACTCGGAATTTGAAGATAAGAATGGCAAGATCCACACAAGAAGAAGCAAGAATTGCTATTTTTTTTAGAGAAAAACTTCAAATTTCAAGTTTCACCAAGAGTGAGTGTGTGTGTGTGTGTGAGTGAGTGTTTCTTGAGAAGGAATAATGTGTCAAATGGTAAAAGTAGGTGGAAGAATTTACCATGGGTTTAGAATTTCAGCATAGATGATAAGAGAGAGAGGTACAATTAGGATAAGAATGGAATTTTAAAATTGCAAATTAGGGGACAGTAGTACCAATCAATTAATTCCAAGTACTATTTGCATAAAAAATCCTAAAGAATTAGGGAATTTCAAAATTTTTGAACCAAAAATGCATTTTTTGAGTTTTAAATTCAAAATTTTCAAAAATTTGCATTTTTGGAACAATTTGGCAGCGCAAAAGTGGAAATTGGCGCAAAAGGTACTTGACACGAACCAAGGCCTTGTGCCAAATTTTGGCACAAACCAATGCCTCGTGTCAAATCTCAGGCATGGATCGACCCCTCATGCCAAACTTTCCAGCACGAGGTATCTACCCATGCCAACTCTCTTGGCATGAATCATGGCCCTTGGCATGGACCATGTCAGGTTTTGGCATGAGGTTGCCATAAATTTTGACCTATTCCTTAGTTTTTTCCTCTTTTCGAAAAACTATGTGACCCAGCAAATCTAATTCCATCCAAACACTATCACGAGTCTCAAACTCAAATTTTCAAATCAAACAAGAGTTTCATCTATAAATCCTCATTGCAAGCAAGAACATGCAAAATCTATCGAATCACTACACGGAACATGAAAGCAAAAATAAACACCGTATATTTATTATCATCACGACTAATTTTTTTCATGCAATCTAGTTCAAAACACTTACCTGTGGGTCTCTAAAATTGCCATCGGCGACTCCACCCACGATGACATCATTGTGGAGAGGTCTCCACAATGAGCCATTCTTACCTTCGGACCCCTTGTCCGTCATAGGACCCCATTTGCTTACCTTCTTCCAAGAACCATATGCTTCCTACAAAACAAACAAGCACACCAAGTGTAAAAGTGTCCACAAAATAAAAAGATACACATAGGAAAACACACCAAAAATACCAAACTAATCTAAATTTTTTTCAATGGTAGGGTTCCCTCCCGAGAAGCTCCATATATTTAAGGTCGTTAGCACGACCCTAATGTTATCCATATGGTGTGGGCTTGTACCCCGTCACCTTGGACAACCAAACACTGATAGGTGGGGGTAAGAATCTTCCAAGAGGAAGATATAATTGATGAGGAGTAAACCTTAGAGGGAATAAATGGTTGGAAGCTTAGCATATTCAATTGACTTTTCTATGGTTTCCTCTAAGGGTTTTGAAAATGTGGGAGTTGGTTCTATAGGTAGAGGTAGGGGTGAAAAAAGGTAATATAGAAAATTAAGTATAATCACCCCTTCCTCAACTTCTTCACTCTCAACAAACCGTTCCCCATCCCCCTTTCATCCATCAAAATTTTACATTCAACTAAGGATGATTCATTTTTGGAATTGGGTTCCAAGTTGGCTCACCTTTTCATCAAATCAAGCACTTGCTCTTCAACTTTCTCAATGCTTGAAAATAGTTGAGTTCCCAAATCACTAATCTCGCTAAACATTTGTGATTGGAGTAAATCATTACTCTTGGTCACATTAGCTGTAGCTTGAAAAATTTCTCCATAATCCGATTTGGGAACCAATACTAGGGATTGGTTTTGGGGCATTGGATAAGTTGGTGAAATCCAACTATCTACCCAAAGTGTTGGTTTCCCGATGCATTTTCATACCACGAATTTGAGTTACTACTAACCCTTGAATTCGGAGAGTCGTGGTATGGGTAAATATTTCGATCCCATTGGCCTTGGGAACTAACAACTCCTACCTCTCTCTCATATTTGCTCATTAAAGAGCAAGACTTCATATGGTGGTAGCAATGACATATCCTACAAAATCTCATTTGTTAAGCCTCTCTTCTCCACATTTAAAAAAAAAATCAATAACAACAAACACATAGAAAACATAAAAAGTTCATAATCGTAGCAATACCTATTCCAGAAAAAAACAAAAGAACAATACTAGCTACTCAATTAACACGCCATGCTAATTGACACTTAAGCTGAATAGTATCCCCGCCAGCGGTGCTAAAATTTGACCCGTGATGTGTGATAATTATGTTGTTTGTTTTATTGGGATTAACTGTGAATGTACGTGATTAATGTGCATTTTGAATATTTTATTTGTAACAAATCACAGTTCTTGGGCTCAAGAGGAATTTGGAGGAAAATAGGGAGAATCGGGCAATTATCGCAAATGGAGCAATCAAATGAAGATCAGAATCATAGCAAGTTATTTGGAGCAGATTGGATTGATAATTTTGGAAATATTCTTGAAGACAATGTGAAGATTGGATCAGAATTTAATTTTGGGAAGATTTTTATTTTATTTGGAAGAGTCCAATAGGGACATTATTTTGTAATGACAGTCTATAAACATTGCTGCGAAGGAAGACGGAAGGGAGTGCTGTTTTGGGTATTATTTTGAAGAGTAGTTTTTAAGTAGAGAAAAAGTCAAACATATCAAGCTCTTTTCCTCTCTTTTTGTAATTTTGGCGGAAGTAGCTTTAGGAGGAAGAAGACAAACATTCTTCTCTTTCTCCTTTTTGGTTGCTGGACGAAAGAAAAGAAACTGGAACATTAGTTTTTTGTCTCTCTCTGTTTTGTTACTTCGGCAGACCAGACCAAACGTGGATACAGTACTAGTGCAAGCTCTGGTTTTGTTTTCTTTAATTACCTCCTTTTCATTCAATTTCAATAAGCATGTTCATATATTATTTGTTTAGTTTAATTATCATGAGTAGCTAATTCATATATCGGCAGAGAATAACAAATGTTAGTTTATAAATCGTGAGGCCTAATTGCATTATAATTGATTCTTGCATGTTCTTGATTGTTCTTGGTTGAATTTTATTTCTAATATGTTTAAGCCTGATCAACTTAAATGTTTTTAGAATACTGCTATCTAATTTCCGCCAGTACGTAATTGTTGGATGGGATTAGTAAGTAGCACAGTTTTGCGAAAAACAGCTAACTAGCTAAGACTGTAATAGCAAGATAGGGAATAATCGAGTGTGCGTTACTATTTGCTTTTACTTTGGTAATTGCTGTATCGGGTTCTTTTAATACGTAATGCTATCAAAATGTGTTCTAGTTTAGCGAATACTTTCTGGGAACATTTTGGTAAGGGAAACAGTTAATTAATCGTAATTAGTTGACTGTCGATAAAGTAAGAAAGAATTTGGGGCGTTAAGCGTATCTACTTCCCTATAACCGATAGATGTGCAGGAATTGATTCATTATTGCGCCTATGATCGATAATAACTAGCATGAGTTATTCTTAGCCGATATCATTCATTCATATATTTATTTCTCATAAGTTTAAGTTTTCATTTGCATTTTAGAGTTAATTAAATCATTACACTTAAGGCGTGGTGGCATCATCAAAAAGGTTAAAAAAAAATTAGTAGGAAAAATAATTAATAATTATTGCTTTTGCTCCCTGTGGGATCGATCCTGCTTATCATCGTACTAATTTGTATTAAATCTGAATTTGCAGGTTATTTGGCGAGTAAAACGACGTTCACCAAATTGGCGCCGTTGCCGGGGAGCAGTAAGTCAATTATTTTTAATTTTTTTTTCTACTAATCTGTGTGTTAGTGTGCTTGGTTTATGAGCAGATCATCCAGGCCGAATTTAATATTCGATCCGGAAGTTGAGAAGACAGCCAAGCAGAACAGAAAGCGAACAAAAGAGCAAAAAACAATTTCTGCCGAGACCCTTCGGTTTGGCCAAACCGAACCCATCGCGATTTCAGCAACTACTTCTGATTCGGAAACGGACATCGAGATGGACGGAGCTGACCAAAATCTGATTCCTGGGCAGAACCCAAACAACCCATACATGTGGGAACTTACCGGTCATAGTGAAGATGATCCCCCCACTCCCATTCAGTTGCCAGAGACCGAAAATCAGATTGAAATCAAGCTGGCGTTCCTGAATGTACTTCCCAAGTTCCACGGGAGAAGCACTGAAGACCCTTATAATTTTCTGAGCGAATTTATCAAGATTTGCAAGGTTCAGAAGAGGCCATCCACCGTGACGGAAGATCAATTCAAATTGGTGGCATTCCCATTCAGTTTGACAGGAGCAGCAAACCAGTGGTTCTCGAGCTTGCCTCCCAACTCCATTGCGACATGGGCAGAATTGAAGATTTTGTTCTTGGAAAACTATTTTCCAGCCACAAGGACGGATGCTTTGAAGAAGGAGATCACAAGCATCAAGCAAGAATATGATGAGCCATTGAGTATGTTTTGGTTGAGGTTCAGAAAATTGGTGGACAGTTGCCCTAATCACAGAATGACGGAAGGCCAGTTGCTTCAATGTTTCTATCAAGGGATGACATCCAGCAACAAAGACTTGGTAAACTCTTCCAGTAGTGGTGGATTTTCTCACCTTCGAGTGAATGAAGCTAGAGAGATCATCAAGCGGTTGGTCAATTCTAAAAAGGAATATGATCAACAGGAGGTACGAATCTTGAAGAAGGTGGCCCAGACATCCACTTCCGAAAAAGATGAGATCAAGGAAAGGATGGAAAGAATGGAGAAGATGCTTTCTAAGGTCGTTGATAAGGTGGCGTCTGTACAAGAAGGGCCTTGCGATACGTGTGGAGCAGTCAACCATACGACGTCGCAATGCATTCTTACTATGGGAGAAATACCTGTTCAAGCAAATGCTATGGGAAATTTCAATGAGAGACAGCAAAAAGGACCATATCCACAAAATTTCAATCCAAGGTATAGGGATCACCCTAACTTCCAGTGGAGAGAACAAGGTCCCCCGCCACAGCAGCCTCAGCATTACCAACGACCCTATGTTCCACCAATGCAACGAGAAGCTCCAGTTTTTCCCCAGCCCCAACAAGGAGGTCACGATAAATCTCTGAATGAAAAGATGGACATGTTGATGGACATGATGGTGAAGCAATCAAAGAAGACTGAATCAACGTTGGAAGAGCATACTCGGCAAATCACCCAGCTATCAAATTCTCTGAATGAACTCAGGATGAAACAACCCGGAGGGTTGCCCTCCCAGGTCCAAGTGAACCCCCATGAGACGGCAAATCAGGTCACACTCAGAAGTGGAAAGATAGTTGGTGCGCCGCCGTCGAAATCCGCGAACAAAGAAGCAGACCAGTTCACTGACGAAGGGTTCCGTTTGGCCAAACGGAACCCTGCGGCAGAAATTCAGAATCAAGTGACGGAGGAAAAAGGCGACAAAACCATCATGAACTCCGAGAATCCTGAGCATGCTGAGGTCCAAGATAAAGGTAAATCCAAGGTAACACCTGAGATAGGTAAGAGGTTGAGTTTACATGATCCTTCACTTAAAATTTTGCCTCCATTCCCTCGTAGATTAGAAAAGAAAAAGGAAGAACCTTTGGATTTTATATCAATTTTTGGAAAAATGGATATTAATCTTCCTTTCTTGCAGGCCATAAAGTTACCACCAATTAGCAAATTCTTGAAAGATTTCATTGCAGGGAAGCCAAAGGATTCGAGCAAAATAATAATGGGTGAATCGGTGTCTGCTGTAATTCAAAAGAAATTGCCACCCAAGTGCAAGGACCCAGGTATGTTTTCCTTACCTTGTTATATTGGAGATAAAAAGATTGATGCTGCAATGTGTGATTTAGGAGCCTCTATAAATGTGATGCCATTGTCTGTATATCAAACTTTAAATGGAGCAGAAATGGTTAACACTAGAGTAGTGATTCAGTTGGCGGATCGATCTTGTGTTTTTCCAGAAGGATTGTTGGAAAATGTACTTGTGAGAGTCAATAATTTTGTGTATCCCGCAGATTTTTATGTGGTAAAAATGAATCATTCTAATGGTCAGGGAACAACAGAAGTTTTGTTGGGTCGTCCTTTCTTGAGAACTGCTAATACTATCATTAATGTGGGAAATGGTACAATTTGTCTGGATTATTATGGTGAAAAGTATACTTTTAGTATTGATGAGGCCATGAAAAAGCCAATTGATGCTGAGAATGTATTTTCCATTGACCTCATTGAACCTCTTGTCCAAGAACATCTTGAGACTGAAATTTTGCAGGAAAGAGATGGAATTCAATCGCCATCGGGATCAAAAGAGATAAATATTCAAGGATTGAGTGACAAGGAGATTAGTGAGTTGCTGTACTCAATATACTCTCAGGAAGGGGTGTTTAGTACTGATATAGACCCCGGAAAAATCAACTCATCCGGGTCGAGTTTGGAAGTTTGAGAAAATTCTGAAGTGCAGGGAGGGTCCCGTTTGGCCAAACCGGACCCGTCCGGCAGACCAGTACCATCAGACGTAAAAGCCCCAATTTTGGAGTTAAAGCCCTTGCCCCCGAATCTGAAATATATATATCTCGGTGACAATGATACCCTTCCAGTAATAGTGAGCACGGAGTTATCCACATCTCAAGAGGAGAGATTACTTGCCTTGCTAAAAAGATACAAGAAGGCCATAGGATGGACACTAGCGGACATTACGGGAATCAGCCCGGACATTTGTATGCACCACATCTTGTTGGAGGACAATGCCAAACCAACTAGGGAAGTTCAGAGGAAGCTCAATCCCAACATGAGAGAGGCGGTCTTCAAGGAAATATTGAAATTACTCTCACTTGGGATCATATACCCCATTTCTGACAGTAAGTGGGTGAGTCCTGTTCATGTGGTACCTAAGAAGTCGGGGTTGCAAGTAGTGAAAAATGACAAGGGAGACATGGTGACTACAAGGCTGGTTACTGGATGGAGAATGTGCATCGACTACAGGAAGTTAAATGCCGCCACTCGCAAGGATCATTTTCTGCTTCCTTTCATCGATCAGATGTTGGAAAGACTTGCGGGAAATAGTTTCTTCTGTTTTTTGGATGGGTACAGCGGCTATTTTCAGATTTGTGTGAACCCCGAGGACCAGGAGAAGACCACATTTACTTGTCCCTTCGGCACTTATGCTTACAGAAGAATGCCCTTTGGTTTATGCAACGCCCCAGGCACATTCCAGCGTTGTATGATGAGTATTTTCTCTGATTTGATTGAGACAAGCATCGAGGTGTTTATGGATGATTTCAGCGTCTATGGTGACTCATATGATGTGTGTTTGAGTCGTCTAGAACAAGTCTTAATTCGTTGTGTGAAGAGGAACCTTGTTCTTAACTTTGAAAAATGTCACTTCATGGTGAAGGATGGCATAGTCTTGGGACATGTGATCTCTGAGAAGGGAATTCAAGTGGACAAGGCCAAGGTGGAGACCATAGAACAACTTCCATACCCTTCTAATGTTCGTGAGGTTCGTGGTTTTTTGGGTCATGCGGGATTTTATCGGAGATTCATCAAAGATTTTGCAAGGATTGCTCAACCTTTGACGAAACTTCTCCAAGATGATGTCCCTTTTGAGATGAATGAAGAGCGCAAGACTTCTTATGATTTATTGAAGAACAAGTTGATCTCAGCACCAATCATGCAACCACCCAATTGGGATCTTCCATTTGAGTTGATGTGTGATGCAAGCGATTATGCGGTTGGTGCAGTCTTGGGACAGAAAGCAGGGAAGGAGAGCCATGTGATTCATTACGCATCAAAAACTTTGAATCCTGCACAAAGCAATTACACCACCACAGAGAAGGAGTTGCTCGCCATTGTTTTTGCTTTGGATAAATTCAGATCTTATTTACTTGGCTCTAAAATTATTATCTATACTGATCATTCTGCACTAAAATACTTGTTTACTAAGAAGGATTCTAAACCTCGATTAATCCGTTGGGTTTTGTTGTTGCAGGAATTTGACTTTGAGATCAGAGACAAGAAGGGTGCAGAAAATCATGTTGCTGATCATTTGAGCCGTTTACTCAAACCTGAAGATGATATTCCCATTCCCGAGGCATTTCCCGAAGAACATTTGTACACTGCGACTGGGTTCCGTTTGGCCAAACGGAACCCCCTGCCAGAACTGAATTCAGGTAAGTCGGACTCGGATCCTTGGTATGCGGACATCGTAAATTTTATGACAACTGGAGATATTCCACATACACTGAGTCGTGCCCAAAAATTAAAATTAAAAAGTGATTGCAAGCATTACATTTGGGATGAACCGTATCTTTGGAGGATTGGTTCTGACCAGATTATTCGACGCTGCATCCCTGATGACGAGCAAGGTAGTATTCTTTTACATTGTCACTCATATGCATGTGGTGGACATTTTGGGCCTAAACGTACTGCTCGTAAAGTACTTGACTGTGGATTCTTTTGGCTGACCTTGCATAAAGATGCTTATTTATTTTGTAGAAATTGTGATAGATGCCAAATGACTGGAAATATTTCTCGACGTGATGAAATGCCACAAATGCCTGTACTTGTTTGTGAAATATTTGATGTGTGGGGCATGGACTTTATGGGTCCTTTTCCGAGTTCTTTCGGCAATATTTACATCTTATTAGCAGTTGATTATGTGTCGAAATGGGTGGAAGCTAAAGCCACCCGTACTAATGATGCTCAAGTTGTTGCAGGGTTCTTGAAATCAACTATATTCTGCAGGTTTGGAGTACCACGAGCAATCATTAGTGATCAGGGAACTCACTTCAAGAATCGGACCATTGAAGCTCTTATGAAAAAGTATGGAGTGCACCATCGATTCGCCACTACCTACCACCCTCAATCAAATGGCCAAGCAGAGGTGTCAAATAGAGAAATTAAGCAAATCCTAGAGAAGACAGTAAATCCTTCCAGGAAGGATTGGAGTAAGCGATTGGAGGATGCGCTTTGGGCATACCGTACTGCATTCAAGACACCTATAGGGATGTCGCCATATCGCCTTGTGTTCGGAAAAATGTGCCACCTACCTGTCGAGCTTGAGCATAGGGCATTTTGGGCTGTAAAGCAAGCGAATATGGAATCCCTTAAGTGTGAGGAGGAGAGAAGATTTCAACTTCAGGAACTAGAGGAACTCCGTTTAGAGGCATTTGATCATGCTATGTGGTACAAGGATCGAACAAAAATGTGGCATGACAAGAATCTGAGAACCAAGGAGTTCGTGGTTGGGCAAAGAGTACTACTTTTTCAGTCCAAGCTCCGGTTAATGCCCGGAAAGCTTAAATCAAAATGGATAGGCCCGTTCGTAGTGTCTTCGGTTTGGCCAAACGGAACGGTTGAGATCAAAAGTTTGGAGACAGATAAGGTTTTTCTGGTAAACGTTCATCGCCTAAAGCCGTATCATGATTCCTCTCAGGTGGAAATGGTGGACGAAATTCCACTACATACCACCCAGCAAAATTGAGGGATTCTACAGTCTGGCCCAAGACTATAAATGACAGCGCTACTGGGAGGCAGCCCAGTTGTTTCTTTGTCTTTATTTGATTTGATTTTGGTTAATTTTATTTTATAAAAAAAAAATGACAAAAAAATATTTATATATATTTTCAAAAATAAAAAATAAAAATAAAAATTATGACGGTTCTTTGTGTGCATTTTTTTTCTTTTCTTCTAAGTTTTTCATGTTTTCTTGTAGATGGAGGAAAAATATGAGCAACATCTTCATGAAGGAAAGCAAATGGGTTGAATAAAAGGCTTTTTGGGCTTTGGAAGAGGCCCATTTTCGGCTAAGGAAGCTTGAGAAGTCATGGGGACTAAAAGAAGATAACCAAAGTTTTAGGGGCTTAAGGGATAATTAGGAATTGGCTGCATTCCTTTTCTTCTCCTTTCCTTCTTCCCTACCTTTCCACTTACCATTTTTTTCTTTCTCCTTCACTTTATAACTACCTCCTCTCGCCGCCTTAGCACCACCCTCACTTTCTCTCGCCTCCTCCTCCAAGCCACCTCCACACCACCTCCATCTTCACCGGATCCGCCATGGGCCAACAACGACGGAGAGCGACACCAGCCGAGCTTCCGCCGAACTCACCACCTCCTACAGACGTCGTGGCCGTGGCGGAGCCTCATTCTTCAGCCGCTTCGCCGACACCAGCCGAGTTTCCGCCTCCACTCGCCGCCTCCCTGCCCACCGGGAAGCCTCGCCGGAGTACCCGTGGTCGTCCACCACCTCCGGTCGCGTCCTCTCCAATGGAGACCGCTCACCCGCCATTGCCGACGCCGGAATCGAAGTCCACCAGAGTTGCAGTTGCAGATCCGTCGTCAGCAGAGGCCGACTCACCGCCACAAGACGAGCCACCACTTCCACGCGCCTCCACGCGCCGCCCACGCGCCGCCCACCCGCCTCCACGCGCCGCCCACGCGCCGCCAGCACCAGCCGCTGCTCCTGCAGATAGCCATTCAACCGAGCCTTCCCCAACTCCCGTTCCAGCTCCGGCATCATCAACCTCCGGTCATCCGATGCGCCGAAAATCAGTGGCCAAGAAGCGCGTGCATAAGCCTTTGCCTTCTCCTATTCCGGCTGATGGGGTTCCTTCTGAGGTTCCACTTAAAGCGACGAAGCGACAATCACAAAAGCGAGGCAACCAGAAAAACACTCATGCAAAACGGAGTGCACCAGATTCGGACTGCCCACCTTCACCCACCAAGAGGGCTAAATCCGCTGCTGCCAGTTCTGGGGTTGATAATACTTCCACTCCACGGCCCAGAGTCCACACCTACGGTGATTTTCCCTTGCATGTGCGAGTCGATGATCCAGCCATATTTGGGGAATTCGAGGAACCAAAGCTCAGAGAGGCCTTACAGAAGCGAAAAGGTAAAAAATACGAAGCTGGTTGGGAGGTGAGTATTCCAGCCTTACGAGTCGCAAATATTGCTGATAGAGTTTCTCATTATTTCACTGCGATTGGTTGGGCTACTTTGCTAACTTGTCATGTTCTGCCTATGTATGAGGAGCTTGCCGAAGAATTTATTACGAGTTTTCATTTTGAGAAGTCCACTGATATGACATCATCTGAGCCTAGCATATTTTTTCGTCTTGGTCTGAATATGGTTCATTTATCTGTAGATGAGTGGAATTTATCCTTGGGTTTAGCATCCAGGGAGCAATTATTTTCAGAAGAGTATGAGTCTGCTTTTTGTGGTCCTTACGTGACTTATCCGGGATTTAATCCCAATGCTGCCTGGAAATTACTTGCCCCCTCATGCCCTGATATTTATGATCCCACTATGTCTACTGTGCATTGGATTTCTGATCCTGCTTTGCGTCTGTGCCATCTTATCCTTGTGAGAAATGTGTTTGGTCGTACCACTTCTTGGGCTAAGGTGAGCCAACCAACCCTTTTCGTTTTGTGGTGTATGCACACCAACAAAAAACTGAACTTAGGGTACTGGTTGGCTGAGGCCTTGCTTGACATTGCTACACACACTACTCGCCATGTCACGTTGTGCCATATTCTTGCTATGTTTCTTGATAACAATGTGATTTTTGATGGTTTACCTCAGTTGGAATTAGTGAAAGCCCCTTCTCTTCTCAATTTGAATGCTATGGTTGAATCTAATTTGATCTATTTGGATGCTAACAAATGCCCCCAGTTTCCTCCGCCGGGAAATCCTACCCCGAGCTCTTCTACTCCTGCAGGTCACATCTCTCTTGTCTCCATCAATGAGGACCTCAAAAGCCTCCAACAGAAGGTGGATCGACTCATGGAGCAGAATGAGCTGATCCTGCTAGCCCTCCGAAATGTGGCTGGCCCCTCCCAATGAGTTCCCCTATCCCTGATTTTATTGTTATTTCCATTTTTTTTATTATCTTTGTTGAGTCTAGTTTTTAGGTGATTCTGTTCTTTTTTTTTACATTTTTACTAAACTTGCTTGAGGGCAAGCAAGGTTTAAGTGTGAGGAGGATTATATGTTTATGTGTTATGTGTTAGTGTCATTTATAAAAAATACAAAAATATTTTTGATTTTTTTTGAGTCGAGTCAAATTCAGCATACTATCCTTGATATTATTGTTCTTGACGGACTGAACTTGCCTGTGAGAAAGCTCTTGTGTGACATATTTGATTACTTGATACACCTCTAAAATTACTTGGTAAATGAGTCTAATATAATTGGTGTAAATTGGCCTAGATGATACTTGGGATGACGAAAAAAGACAAGTAATTGAACATTTTAGCCCATTAAATGTGAGGTTTGAGCTAGAGTAGAGCAGTCTCTACATCAATCTTTTTTCTGAGAGTCATGGCATTACTTGAATTATTTGGTGTGAAAATGATGAAAGGCATTAGGATTTAACCACACAGCTTATATTGCCTACCATACATCACCCTTAGTAAACCCGTTGAAGCCTTGACCTGTTTCTTTGTTTAAACCACAGAAAAATGAAGCCAAAGCCTATTTTTATTCCCTCTTTTGTGTCCCTTATATATGCATGCTTGTGATTATGAGAGGTTTCTCAGTTTATTTGCTGCTGATGTGCTTAAAGAAATATCAATGAGTACCTTGAATTTGATTTATGAAGTGACCATGTGGTACTGAGTTTAAAGTGCAGTAAAATGAGTGATTTGGTGCTGGAAATTCAGAAAAAAATAGGGCTGATGTGCCCAGAAAAAATTCAGGAAAAATCAAAAAAGAAATGAAAAAAAAAAGAAAAAAAAAAATCCAGCACCAACACTTGGTAATTACAGCCAGTTCAGAGCAGTTTTTTCACTTATTGGAGGCTGAAAATTATCTATTTGATTGAGGAATTGTTGGGCTGAAAAGAGCATGCATGTATATTTATATTCTTAAGCTTAGAACCCTTAGGACCTTACCTCGTTTTTATTCCCCCTAGCCCCGTTACAACCTTGAATAAAGACCTTTCTGATTTGCATTGAATGATTTGAGTATTGCCATGTGAAATTTATATATTGAGTGACTGTCCCTTACATCTAGAGCGATTGTGTGAAACGTGAGAAATGTTAGATGCTTGTCTGATTTTGACTAAGTTGAGGGCTGGTTTGCATTAAATTGAGGATAAATTTACCAATGTCATTTGAAAGGTTGAGAGTGTGAAGTGTGTTATACATGAGCATTTCTTATTAGTAAGGTAAAGTTTGTCTATGAATCAAGAAATTAAGGATTGGTATGCTGAGTTTGACTGTTTGTTGGGTTGTAGTTAGTGTCTTTTTGTTATTTTTCTTTTGAGTCTTTATTAGAGTCAGTTGGGGGATACTTGGAACCTTGTAGTAAACAACATGATTGGATTCTCATTTCATACTTGAGGGCAAGCATGACTCAAGTGTGAGGATATTTGATGTGTGATAATTATGTTGTTTATTTTATTGGGATTAACTGTGAATGTACGTGATTAATGTGCATTTTGAATATTTTATTTGTAACAAATCACAGTTCTTGGGCTCAAGAGGAATTTGGAGGAAAATAGGGAGAATCGGGCAATTATCGCAAATGGAGCAATCAAATGAAGATCAGAATCATAGCAAGTTATTTGGAGCAGATTGGATTGATAATTTTGGAAATATTCTTGAAGACAATGTGAAGATTGGATCAGAATTTAATTTTGGGAAGATTTTTATTTTATTTGGAAGAGTCCAATATGGACATTATTTTGTAATGACAGTCTATAAACATTGCTGCGAAGGAAGACGGAAGGGAGTGCTGTTTTGGGTATTATTTTGAAGAGTAGTTTTTAAGTAGAGAAAAAGTCAAACATATCAAGCTCTTTTCCTCTCTTTTTGTAATTTTGGCGGAAGTAGCTTTAGGAGGAAGAAGACAAACATTCTTCTCTTTCTCCTTTTTGGTTGCTGGACGAAAGAAAAGAAACTGGAACATTAGTTTTTTGTCTCTCTCTGTTTTGTTACTTCGGCAGACCAGACCAAACGTGGATACAGTACTAGTGCAAGCTCTGGTTTTGTTTTCTTTAATTACCTCCTTTTCATTCAATTTCAATAAGCATGTTCATATATTATTTGTTTAGTTTAATTATCATGAGTAGCTAATTCATATATCGGCAGAGAATAACAAATGTTAGTTTATAAATCGTGAGGCCTAATTGCATTATAATTGATTCTTGCATGTTCTTGATTGTTCTTGGTTGAATTTTATTTCTAATATATTTAAGCCTGATCAACTTAAATGTTTTTAGAATACTGCTATCTAATTTCCGCCAGTACGTAATTGTTGGATGGGATTAGTAAGTAGCACAGTTTTGCGAAAAACAGCTAACTAGCTAAGACTGTAATAGCAAGATAGGGAATAATCGAGTGTGCGTTACTATTTGCTTTTACTTTGGTAATTGCTGTATCGGGTTCTTTTAATACGTAATGCTATCAAAATGTGTTCTAGTTTAGCGAATACTTTCTGGGAACATTTTGGTAAGGGAAACAGTTAATTAATCGTAATTAGTTGACTGTCGATAAAGTAAGAAAGAATTTGGGGGGTTAAGCGTATCTACTTCCCTATAACCGATAGATGTGCAGGAATTGATTCATTATTGCGCCTATGATCGATAATAACTAGCATGAGTTATTCTTAGCCGATATCATTCATTCATATATTTATTTCTCATAAGTTTAAGTTTTCATTTGCATTTTAGAGTTAATTAAATCATTACACTTAAGGCGTGGTGGCATCACCAAAAAGGTTCAAAAAAAAATTAGTAGGAAAAATAATTAATAATTATTGCTTTTGCTCCCTGTGGGATCGACCCTGCTTATCATCGTACTAATTTGTATTAAATCTGAATTTGCAGGTTATTTGGCGAGTAAAACGACGTTCACCAACCCGCCTCAACTTGGGGTCGTTAATTGTAGAAAATTAACCCGAGCAGAGGCGACCGAGGTCAAAGGGGTTCAAATTTAATATTTATATTCTGCAACCAATCTCACTACTAAGCTACCTAATGGTAGTTAGTGGTAAGCCCTGGGTATGTCCTCAGGGATGTTAGGGCTTAAGAATAAACTAAAACATATCCTTATATGGGTCGTCAATCTGTACGAGTGATAGGAATAGTTAGTAAAGCAAACGATGGGGGGGTTGGTTTTTTTAATTAACAACTACGAGACATAAAACTTGGGGAGTCATTGCGCAACATGGTTAATTTAATGTTTTGATCATCGATTCATTCACATAGTGATTTAGATAAACCTATAAAGTGTTTATAACACGTGGTGTGGCTGTTGGCATACACTTCCCCGTACCTTTCATGTCGGGTGCACTTGCAACCCTCCATCGACACCACCATTGCAATTAGGGGAGTACAACAAGGTCCAGCCATTGTTGTAGATCTATTTCTCTCCCATGCAATTACGTCCCGGGCATTCCACCATGAATGCTCTACTTCCAATCACCTATGAATTAGGCCAAGGGGTCGTTGGCAGGATCTATGACACTAGGGCCTCTTACAACCCTAGCTTGCTACTTTTCACTATCTCTACCTGTAACCTCTCGGACTACTTTACATAATCAACTAAGATTGGTGCAATGACAAATAATTTAGAGTATGACTTGGGTCTCCCGTTCACACTCCCACGCAGCCCCATACCCCATTACCCATTCAAACATCCAGGTTTCTCTTCCCAAAGGGGCATCGATATTTGCACCAACATGAATATAGACTAATGTGTGTGCTTATATGGAGTGTACTATTCATGCAATTCAAACACTCAAGAACAAGTCACAATAATATCATGAACAAAAAATTATGATGAACTAGCGAATCTCACAAAATATTAATAAACCATGCACCTACAATTATCCCCAAGCTATGGAAACTACCCCATAGATATGTAATTCAAATATATATTTGAATTCCACATCTTAGAATTAAAGCAAAATAAAAGAAAGAAAAGAAAATGGGAGAGAGTGTTTCTCCTTCTACAAGATAAACTAAAATGAATCTAACCTCCTTCTCTCCCTTAACGTAGTAGACTAAGGCTATATTTATAGTAGAAGGGGATTGGGCCTAAAAATAGGCCAAAAATGTCTAAAACCCTAGGTCAGCTGCCGCATGGTGCATGCCATTGCGGATGGCGCGGTCCACGCCATGTATCATGTCCTTGCTGGTGCGGGCCACTAGATCTGGCGTGAGGTGCAGCGTCTGGAATGGGCTACTGCTTCATGCTGCTACGGGCTGTCATATTTGGCGTGGTTCGCCTCAACTCCTTTGGCGTGAACCGTGGTCTTTGGCATGGGTCGCTGTTTTGAACGCTTGATTTGGACTTATGATCATGCGGGATGTGGTCCTTGACAGGGACCGCTGTCTGGAAGCTTGATTCGCTCAGAAACTTAGCACGGGCCATCTGATCCTCCACACCCCATTGGCTGGTCTTAATATTTTGGACTTGGGACAGTGCAGACCATCGTAAATGGGATAGTCCTCGCCCATACTTAGTCGATTTTGAGTGAAGGTTGTAACTTGTGTGCGCGGCCCATGGCATTTGATGCGATCTACATCATTGCCTCATGCTGAACCCTGTTGGCATGGGCAACTCCTTTGCTGCGGGCCGTTGGTGCCAACTTCGAACGGCCCGCGCCGACTCGTGGTACCTTGGCCGGCTGAACTTGTTTCCTTTGCTATGGGTGAACCGTTAGTCCAGTTTAAGAGTTTTAGTAATCGATTTTATAGTGCTTGAGAAGAAGAACCCAATGGAATCAGCCTTGATAGATAGTTATTTTTGGATCATTCTCGGACTTTGGCGCAACTCATCAGACCATAATTTCCCATTTCTTCGTTGGCCGCTTTAAACTCCGTTGCCGCCTATCTTTGACTCCAATATCCTTCTACCATGCTTTGATGTTTGTGGCCTTCAACTACTAACATTCTAGAGGTGAATGAACTTTGATCTCTTCTACCGTTCCTGCGAAAAACCTTCAATATCTTCTACCATCCTTACAAACACCCTTCACATAGAATGTAACCAAAAAGTACCTACAAGCTACCTACTAAAGATGATCACAAAGAAGATCTAGGAGCCCGTGGATAGAAGATGTCCATTAGTACTAATTAAGTCTACAAAATGTGTGATTTAGACAAGAAAACCAAACACATCCATCAAAACCCATTGTCACGTAAACTCAACTAGTACTAGCAATCCACCAAATAAATCAAGCTAAAAATTATGACGAATGCAACGGTTAACGCACGTAAAATGAAGCACATTAAGTTCCTACCGGATACAGCACCACACATGCTGCGAGTTCGGAGGACAACTTTCTTAAGGCGATAATTACTTATGGGCTAGTGTGGATATGTGTTGTGGAATAACTTCCTTAAATGACGATAGGGTTTAAGTTATTCTGGTTTAGTTTGTTTTATGTTTTTTTCTAGGTGTACTATTGGTTTTCTCGCGACTCCGGCGAGACATGGATGACATTCCGCCGTGGTGATTGCAGAAATCCTGCAACAACCTCCAAAAAGGTTCATGAATTAGAACTGCAGAGTTTTGGCAACCCATGTGTGGATAATTGGAGAAATCCAGCTGCAACCTCTTCAAACTACAGAACTGTCGCAACCCGATGAAGACGGATTGGAGGTGCGACTCGAGTTGCAGATGGCCAATATTACACATGAACCTAATGTTAGGTCCATTTGTGGGAGGCTCACCCCACAGTGTGAGCCCATAGAGTTTAAAATATTTTAACATATCAGTTATAATTGTTAGTTATGGGTTGTGCGACCTAAACCTGACACAAATGTGTAATGATTTTGCATTTAATGAGAATGAGAACGACTCTTTTTTTAAAGAAAACGAAAGAGAATGTCTTATGTCAACAAGCTTTAGCGAGTTCAAATGTTTGTTTGGGTCATTATTTTGTCCATATTACCATTTTTTTGTATTTTCGTTATTGTCCATAAACTAGTGTTTAGAATTTCATATTTAATGCCTTTTGCATTAATACTATATTATTTATTTATTTGTCATAAGAACTTTGTATTGTAACTTTTTTTTCTTTCTACATTTAAAACACTTACAAGTGATGATTAAAGCCGTACAAAAAAAGCAAAGAAATATGTAATAGTTTGCTGGAATCTACCTTCTGTTCCTAAACTAGATATAGATAGATCTATATAGGAAATGGGGACTCGAGTACAGGTATTATAATCAGAAAATCTCAGGGAGAGGTACAGCTAGTTGCTTCAAAGTTTTTGGGATAGAGTAATTGCCTGAATTCTGAAATTTTAGCTCTCAAGTATGGACTGAAATTAGCAGTACAATATGGCTTTAATCACATTCAGATTGAGTGTGATTCCCAACTTGTAGTTAAAATGGTACGAAGAAGGTTCAGGATTCCATGGAAACTAACTATGGAAGTAAGATCGATATGGATGCTGATGAATTGGATTGAAACTTCAATTTCCCACACATTGATTCAAGGAAGCAAATAGTGTTGCAGATGCATTGGCTAAGTTAGCAAACTCCTCAAAGGTCTCTTCCCTCTTTAACTTAGCCTTTGATATTCCAACACCAATAAATGGTGTTATCCAGCTTGATGTTGTTAGTTTTCCATTTATTAGAAGATAAAATGGATGATTTTTTAGTGCTAGAATGGTTGTTGTTGCTGTTCTCTTTTTATGACAGGTACGTGAGGCGATGGATGGACAAAAGCATGAACATGGTTACCGCTTCATTGTACCTACAAGAAGGCAGGATGTTATTCGAATTCAAGGGCTGCAGTGCTTTAAATCATTTCTTCACCACTGCCTTAAGGACTATGCCAGCTTATGCAACCAATTTGCTGAAGTTACTGCAGAAAGACGGTAGGCTCGGGATGGTTTTAGCATAAACAAAAATGGCAGGAAGTGTAACTCCTTTAGTGTATTACTTATGGGAAGTAATATGCAAGGGGATAACTCAGGATACCATCTATATTGCTGACATTGGGAGTGGAGGCAAGCAAAAAAGTGGTAGGCCATTTTATTCCTCGCACCAGGATACAAACCTTTCTTTTTGTTAACACATGGGGGTGGAGACAAAAAGAAAGGGTATTTGAAATAGAGAGCTATATAGCCATTTCGCATATTACAAAGATACTCTAACCCCATTGTATAACAATCTCTCTAGTTCTTCATTGTATCATCTTTATTTTTATGGTTTGGGAGCCAAATAAAATCCTCTCACTAGTGAGCTTTAACCAAAAAAAGTGATGATTAAAGCACCTACGAGTTGTACTTTAAGTACCAACTTTTTTCGTAGCACATCCAAATTATAAAAGAATCACCTACATATAACATTTGAAGCACTTATAAGCAATGGTTTGAGCATTTATGAGTTGTACTTTAAGCACTAAGTTGTTTTCGCAGCACATGTAAGTTATAAATGAAACACCTACTAGTTACATTTGAAGCACTTACAAGCAATAATTGAAGCCCGTTTGAGTTAAACTCTAAACACAAAGTTATTTTTATAGCACACGTAAGAATTAAAAGAAGCACATGTGAGTTACATTTGAAGAACTTACAAGCAATGATTGAAGAACCTTTGATTTACACTCTAAGCACCAAGTTGTTTTTGTGGCACGCATAAGAATTAGAAGCAGCACCTTAATTTACCTTTAAAGCACTTAAAAACAATAATAGAAGCACCTTTGAGTTAAACTCTAAGCACCAAGTTATTTTTATAGCACACGTAAGAATTAAAAGAAGCACATATAAGTTACATTTGAAGCACTAATAAGCAATGATTGAAGCACCTTTGATTTATACTCTAAGAACCAAGCCGTTTTTATAGCACACGTAAGAATTAAAAGAAGCACCTTAATTTACATTTAAAGCCCTTACAAGAAATAATTGAAACACCTTTGAATTAAACTCTAAGCACCAAGTTATTTTTATAGCACACGCAGGAATTAAAATAAGCACATATAAGTTACATTTGAAGTACTTACAAGCAACTTACAAGCAATGATTGAAGCACCTTTGAATTACAATCTAAGCACCAAGTTGTTTTTGTTAAATATGACTCCAAATTTAAACTTCAGGAGCAGATTTTAAAAAAAAAAATTCAGAGGCAAATGTCAAAAAAGATAAAGTAGGAGCAATATAGGCAAATGTCAATAAAGGATAAAGTAGGAGAAATAGAGGACAATGTCAATAAATTAGAGAAAGAAGATGATGTATATCCAATTAATACTCTGTGTGTGCTGCCTAGTATTTTCCTAAATTTCAGCGGAGACTTATCAACCATTGGATTAAGCTAGTAGAGATTTGTTCTCACATAAGTGAGTGTTCTCACTTAATATAAGTGTTCTTACATGATCCCAATTATATATATATATATATATATATATATATATATATATATATATATATATATATATATATAAGAATATATAATAATGCTATTCAATGTTAATGTTTGTTTTTACTTATAGTCTATGGTCACTACTTGCTAGTATACTGTTGGAAAATATCCTCATATGCGTCGGTAATTTTTTGCACCGGGTGTCCAAAACTGATGCTAGAAATGTTATATGCACAAGAATTACTGAAAAATGAGAAAATAACGGAGCAAGAAAGACAAATCAACATTGGTTGATAAAAAAATGTACACAAATGGTGATATGAACCGGTGCCTATGCTCAAAAATTGCAAATATTTGATTTTTCTGCACCGGTTAATGAAGAAATGGAACCAATAGGTTCCCATGGTAAGAAATTCTGTTCAACATAGGTTTAATGGACATTGAATCGTGCTAGAGTACATTAAACGTTCACCTAAATATTTTTTTTGAGAGTAAAACCTTGAGTTTTTGGTGGTTTGGGTGGTATGGCCACTTTTTTTTGTGGCAAAACCTTGAGTTTATGTTTGACTAGTGAACTTATGTATTATTCAAGAAATTTTGTATTATTCATGTTCTTAGAATTTTTTGTGTTCCTTAATATTATTCGTGAACTTATATTTTTGAGGAACCAAGTTTATTATGATTTGATTCTATAAAATAAACAAGAATATTTAGCGACACCTAACTCTACATGGTGGGAATCTCTGTTTCGCTTTTTGATCATTGATCGGACCTTAGTAAAAATGCATTAAATTATTCATTCATCGATCCTGGTGCATGCCACCTTGGGCTTACAAATTATATTGAATTACGAAAACCTCAAACCAATTTGGGGACTAAGGTTGGACGCGTATGGTCAATTTTTAAAACTTTAGGGCCACAATGTTCCCAAAAAGTTTAGGCAAGTACTCATTCTTCAGCTTCCCAGCCCTTCCATTGACCAATACAGTCCCAAATTGGCACGCCATGGTTGTGTAAGGGCCAATTGAATATGTGGATCTCCAATTTCATTTTCCGACATCTCCCACATTTGGGAGGGATCTAAGTTCAAAAAGTATAATGTTCACCCGTAACTTCAAATTTGATTCCGATCGAACCGGACAAAACTATTAGCATCCTCATTGCAACTTACAAGTCCAAAGCATAAAAAAGAATTGGATTTGGTCCCACAAATGCTTCCACCAGTGCTTCCGATTAACCTTTATTACTTTCAAGTAAACATTTACGATCTAGACCACATGATTTGTGAAATTTGATTGATATGATTTTTGGGATGACGAAAAAGGACGAGTTTAATTGAATATTTTAGCCCGCTAAAGGGAGGTTTGAGCTAGAGTAGAGAACTCTCTACATCAATCTTTATTCTGAGAGATCACATTGTTATAATTGGAGTTGTTATGTGTGAAAGTGATGGAAGACACTAGGATGAACCACACAGCTTAAATTGCCTACTAATTACATTAACCCCCTAGTGAAACACTTTGAAGCTTTGACTGTGTTCTTTGATATGAGTTACTATATATTTAGCCAAAGCCTTGTTTTATCATTTCTCTTGGTCCTATTATGCATGTTCTTGGAGTTGATGTTGATGAATTCATCCATTGTGTTCTCTTAAGTTGATGACATTACTGAGTACGTGCCCCGTTTGCCCAGACAGAATGGTTTCGAAAATTGAAGGCTAAATTTTATTATGAACAGTGACACTGGGGTTCCGTTTGGCCAAACTGGAGGGCGTAACTGTGGAAAAAACAAAGGGAAAATTATTATTGTTTGTTATGTTGCGCTTTCCTCTCGAAAAGTACCAGTTTTGGACTGTATTGAAGAAGAATGGTGCTGGGAAAAAAAAAGAAAAGAGAACAAAAATAAAATAGCACCTACTTTGATGTGAACTTATTTGGCTTTCTCATAATAGCCATGAGATGAAGATTTTTGGTGTGTCTACTATACATGGATGATAGTTGAAGAAAAAAACATGCATAATATTTTGTTCGATATTGTTTGAGCTTAGAACTCTTAGGATCTCACC
Organism: Rubia yunnanensis; assembly: GCA_037428765.1. Taxonomy (NCBI): domain Eukaryota; kingdom Viridiplantae; phylum Streptophyta; class Magnoliopsida; order Gentianales; family Rubiaceae; genus Rubia; species Rubia yunnanensis. The sequence continues at coordinate 90,552,628 of CM075066.1, forward strand.
AATCTGAATGGTGTCTAGCCCCATTACAACCCTTGAGAAAGACCTTCCTGATTTGCATATCAACTTCTCTATGTTATGATTTGTGAATTATTTGAGTGAATGTCCTTCATATATTGAGAGTGATTGAATGAAACCGTGAGAACATATTCATTGCTTGTCCGATTTTGACTGAATTGATGATTAGATTTCCTGATCTTGAACATTTTCATTCCAACTACTTTAAGGATTGATGATTTTTCAGGTGTATTAACATGATCCTTTACTCCTTGGCAGGGGAAAATTTGTCGTTATAAGAGTAGAATCTAGAGTTTTTAAATGTTGAATTGTCGTTTGTCTCGTTGTGTGATTTGTGTTTCTATCTTACTTTTCCTTTTTATAGGGTCATTTTAGATAGAATCTTATGAGGGAATGAGAACTTATGAACACCGTGGATTATTGATTGCTCTTATATTCTTCACTTCATACTTGAGGGCAAACATGATTCAAGTGTGGGGATATTTGACGTGTGTTATATTGTGTTCATATTTTGTGGGATTATTGTGATTTTATTGAGATATAATTTGCACTTTTAGGTGTTTTGGTGCAGAAATTCATGGACTGTGAAGAATTGAGAGGGGGGTTATACATTGTACTCTTTTCCCCTTAACTAGCGGTTTTTTCCCACTGGGTTTTCCAGGTTAAGGTTTTTTAATGAGGCGATGTGCTCCAACGGAAAATGTTCTTATTTTATAAGACATTTTTCCAGGGATGAAAGAAGAGAGGCAAAAACAGAATTGCTGAAGTTATGGGGTGAAAAGTGAACTATTGAAGAGATGTGGTTTTGAAGAAAATAATGATATTCACTTCCCATATTGATGATGATTGTATTATCTCTTTCCATTTGAAATTCCTTAATTTTAGGAATTAGCTGATTAGAGTTTGAATAGATTTTAACATATTTTATTTTCTTTGGGAAAAAGCATCCGAATTAGATTTGGATTCGGTTTGTTATTCTTGGGCTCCGCACAGGTATATATATACCTAGGGTTTGCGGCAAAGAAAGGGATGAATACGGAGACGGAGGTTTTGGTTTCGTGTTGTTTTTCTGTACAAAGCATTCTTATGAATACATCTTTGGGTGCATAATTATTCATTGTGGGATAATTATGTGTCTTTGCTTATTCAATACAGTGATCAGGTTTGGTTAATTTCGTTAGTTTAGTTAGTTGCTTTTCGTTGGTTATATTTATTTATTATATTATTTATTTGTTTAGTTTAAAATTTATATATCGGCATGAAATAATAAGCATTAGTTAATGAATCGTGAGGCCTAATTGTTTTATAATTGATTCTTATGTGTTCTTGATTGTTCTTGGATTATTTTATTCTTGATATATTTAAGAATGATCAACTTGAATATTATTCAGATAATGCTATCTAATTCCACCAATACGTAATCGTTGGTAAGGGTTAATAAGTAGCAAGTTCTTGTGAAAAACAGCTAACTAGCTAAGACTGTAATAGCAAGATGGGAAACAATTAAGTGCGCGTTACTATTTGCTTTTACTTTGGTAATTGCTATATCGGGTTCTTTTCATTCTTAATGCTATCGAGGTGTGTATCTAGTTCAGCGAATACTTTCCGGGAGCATCTTAGTAAGAGAAACAATTAGTTAATTATAATTTGTCAATTATAATTGGTTAATTGTCGATAAAGTACGAAAGAATTGGGGAGGTTAAGCGTACTTACTTTCATATAACTGATAGATGCATATGAATTGATTTATCTTCGCGCCTATGATCGATGTTTAACTAATGTGAGTTATTCCGAGCCGATTACCTCAATCATATATTTGCTAGATTTTTTATATTGTTAGTTGCATTACTATTTCATATTTTATATTCCTTAGTTGCATTATTAGTTGTTAGATAAATCTGAAAATTAAGGCGTGGTGGCTACACCAAAAGTGTTATATATTAGTAGGTATTTTATTATAGTTTTTGATTCGTTCCTCGTGGGATCGACTCTGCTTACTACTATGCTAATCTCATCTATAGAGTTTGCAGATTATTTTGGTGAGTGAAACGACGTTCACCAGAGAGGTGGAGGCGGGGAGGTGGAGTCGGAGGTGGTGAGAGTCAGCGAAGGCGCCAGAGTCAGAGTTGACGGTGTCACGGAGGTGGTGAGAGACAGGGGGGCGGCGGAGGTGGTGAGCAGCAACAACAGAGGCAGAGAGGTGGTGGAAGGGGAATACTTCAACCCATGGGCATTTTAGTCTCTTCGGATGGTTAAAATTTTGGGAAGCACTTTCTCACTCTGCAGGTTCCCCTAGGACAGAGGGAGTATTAAATTTCATTATTTTAAATAAATCAAAATTGAAATTTACAAGTTACAATGAAATCAGATAATAATGCAATTGTAACAATATTGAACATAAGCTACACCAACCTGAATTTAACCGAGCAGTATAATGACTCGATCCTAAATGAACCCACCGGAAATATAACATAATTTAATATGAAATCTAAATAATTTACATGATCCAAACAGAACAAAACTATAGTAAAAGAAAATGACATGACAGTAATCTGATCCGAAAATAACCTATCACGATCGAACCTGACAATATTCATACCCGATTTAACTCGAGTAAAAAATTACACAACAGTAATCCGACGCAACATCATTACCCGACTCGAGGAAAAAAAATGAATACGTTTCAATCTAATACGACAATAACCCAAATTGATCTAATCACCCAATAAATAAAAATCGACATGTTTCAATCAAACCGTTTTCAATCCGACCTGAACCGTTTCCAACCCGACAAAAAACCGAGACGATACCACGAATTCATACGACAATGAGCAAAAGCACCGAGACAAGCTACTGTAATTCTAGAAAACACTGATATTCCAAAATCATTCCCTGGAAATTCAGGATGCGATAAACCGTGATGGGAGTTCATGGAATCAAATTCAGATAACTACTTGTCTTCTTAAAGGGTTCTGAATATCGTTGTCCTCGTTTTATATATAGTAAATTGGAAAAGATAACACTGAGACTGTGATTGAGTGGTCAAACGTTAATAACATGAGGATAATACCCATGGCATCCTCCATTTCTGCTTCCTCGAGGTTTGTGGGCCCGTCTCGTTTCGGGGCCGCGATGTGTTCTTCAGACAGTTCTTCTCGTCGGAAGCCCAGTTCTCTGCACCTCGGCAGAGGTATTGTTCTCTTTTAATTCCGTGTTGTGATTCTTGTGAGAGAAAAAAAATTCTGTGTTTTATGGAATTGGCGCATCTGCAGTTTGTGTGTGCGTGTGTGTTTTTGTGCAGGATGGCACGGGGGCATGGACGAAAAGTGTTCATGGTCAAGGAGATTATTGCTTTTTTTTACTCTGAATTTTGGTTCGGAATGGCTTTTCAGAAGTAATTTATAGGGCTCTTTATATTTTTCTGCTCAAATGTGTTTGTCAATTATGCAATATATGTGATTGATTTTGAAGTTTTTGAATGTAGCTAGAAATTTGTGATGTGGGCATACAACTTTTCTTGATGTTTCTGGTTTCTCATTGTGTATTGCGGCAATCCTCAGAGGCAAAAATTTGTAGCATTTTCTAGTTTCTACCAGCATTATGACCTCACATTGAAATGATATTTTTGTTGCCACTGTGTTCAAGTTCGGGGCTTGTATGTTGCATACTTGCAAATCTTCATTGTGGCTCTTGCTTCCATGTGGTCTTTGTTTTAATTGTTGGTGGAGATGTGAGGTCCAGTCTTTCGGTGAAAATTATTATAGGTGTTTATGTATGTTGCCATTTCTCAGCATTGCCTACTTTGAAACTTTTGCTGGTATTTTCAGTCGATATATCTGCGTGCAATGCTTAACACATAAATCTCTTTCTGTTTCTGTGAATGATTTTAAATGCATGATGCATGTGGTGTTTCATGTGCGCACTAAGACTGAGATGTAGCCGTGGTGGAATTGTTGTTTGAGAAAACTCATGTTTTCAGAGGTGACATTACTTATACGATAATCTGCTTGTTTCTTCAGCAGTTCCACAAGCTCTACGCTTTGATATTAAAAATCCCAACGTGTTCAGAGGAGAGAGAAATAGCACACCAGTTAGCGCTACAGGAGATATGGCACAAGCAAGCACTGTTACTAGTGAAGAAGATGCCGTGGATTGGGTTAAAAAGGATAACAGACGAATGCTTCATGTGGTCTATCGTGTTGGGGATATGGACAGGACAATAAAGTAGCTCTTAACACCTGTTGTTTACTCGCTATCTTTTTATGCTATTCTTACAAACTTTGACTGTATAAGTTTTATGTCTAATGTATGAAGATTCTACACGGAATGCTTGGGTATGAAGTTGTTGCGGAAACGGGACATTCCTGAGGAGAGATATACAAATGCCTTCCTGGGATATGGACCTGAAGATTCTCACTTTGTTATTGAACTCACTTACAGTAAGGATCATTGCCCTACACTACTCACTAGCCACTTCTTGGCCGGGCTTAATGTCTGGTTGGGCAATTTAGGGTGTGTTTGACAGGGCTTGTAAGTTGTTTTGCTTATAAGTTAAGCACTTTTACCTGTTTGGTAAAGTGCTTAGATGTGTTTGAGAGAAAAGCAGAAGCTGGTTGCCCCCATGCTTTCAAAAAATGTCGGCTTTGCTTATAAGCACAGCTCTGCCAAACACACTCCTAGTGTTTTACTTATAAGCCAAGCACCATTTAAGTGTTTGGTAAACTCCTAAAAAACTGTTTATTTTAAAAGTAGAAGTTATTTTTGGGGGAAAAACAGAAGCTGATCTCCCACTACTTTTAAAATAAGCCAGCTTTACTTATAAGCACATCTCCACCAAACATATCCATATTATGCATGCTTTTGTGGTTAAATGCTTTTATCTCATGCTATGCTAGTACTGACACTGTTTTGTGTTAATTTTGTTGCAAGATTATGGAGTTGACAAGTATGACATTGGAGCCGGTTTTGGTCATTTTGGCATTGCAGTTGATGATGTAAGGCTCTGCTCCTTTATGTTTTTAAATAGGCACCTATAGGCTATAGTGTATATGGATCAGAACTATTTTCCATTGTTCCAGCATCCAGCTTCACGCTATTTCTTTTGGAACCAGATTCTATTATCTACATGTGGATGTTTAAAGTGTTGCACATGTCTTGTTTTCTCTTTCTCTTAAACCAAGATTTGCATGTTTATTGGTGTAGTCAATCGACCTTAAGTCAGCAAGCTATCTATTGAGTACTCAAGCCCACATATCAACTTTTAGTCATTCAGTGGGTGGCTGAAGTTTCCTCTCTCCTTTGATATGACATCATACACTGGGCTAGAGGGCTAATCAGTTTGCTGTGCGGTGTATAGGTTGCAAAGACCGTGGATCTGATTAAAGCTAAGGGTGGCAAAGTGACAAGGGAACCGGGTCCAGTTAAAGGCGGCAATACAGTTATTGCATTTATAGAAGATCCCGATGGCTATAAATTTGAGCTTTTGGAAAGGGGCCCTACACCAGAGCCTTTTTGTCAAGTCATGCTTAGAGTTGGAGATCTTCAACGAGCGATAGATTTTTATGAGAAGGTATGCCATTCATCTGGAAATACGCCAAGTACATTCCCTTTCATTTTGTTTTTCCTGAACCTAACGTTCTTTATAAGTCAAAATTTGAAGAGTTGTTTCTTATGTATTACAAATAGGCCTACGGCATGCAACTTCTCCGGACGAGAGATAACCCACAGTATAAGGTTTGTTTTGTTATCCTCAATCTAACTTTGATGTGCCTGGGATTGGGATTTGTTGGATATTTGTTTTCTTCTTATCTTAGAGCAGAATAGTCACGATACAGTTATCAAGTTTTATATACTTGAAGCTTGAGATGTATATACATATATATATATATGTATACATATAAAATATCACTTTGGATTCTTGATAAGCTCTCTAGTTCTCAGTGGTTTAAGTTTTTTTATTCTAGCGGTAATCCGCATTTATCATTGGTCAATCCTAGAAAACTGATGATCAATGGCACTGTTATTATGTCATTCTGCTTGGAAGATGTTGGGCTTTGTTTTCAGTTTTTGAGTTCTTACTTAAGATTGATGAGCTACATGCTATTGACTTAACTGCTTTTCAGAATGTTCTCTAAATGTTCGCTATGGAAGCATTAAGTGTTTGCAACTCTGTTCACTGTCCCAAGTGCCATGTAATTTGAATTTGCAATAGTACCAAATTAGCTGAGTCACTATATTGAAACTAAATTCATTGACAGACTGAACTGACCTTACTGAGATGGTATTTTGCAGTCTGTATTTTTTCATTTATAGATGATCACAGATTTTCTGGTTTCCTTTTGCCTGGTGCAGTATACAATAGCAATGATGGGTTATGGTCCAGAGGATAAAAGTGCTGTAATGGAGTTGACATATAACTATGGGGTTACGGAGTATGACAAGGGAAATGCATATGCACAGGTTGACTGTTTGGACTTCCTTAAATCTGTTGTCATTTATCATCTTTAGATTGAGAGTAATTTCTTATTCTTGGCTCTGTTGTGTCATCTCCTTGACCAGATTGCCATAGGCACAGATGATGTTTATAAAACCGCAGAAGTAATTAGGCTCAACGGTGGAAAGATTACACGAGAACCTGGACCGCTCCCTGGTATCAACACCAAGATCACTGCATGTCTGGATCCTGATGGTTGGAAAGCAGTAAGTATACATTACTGACTGAAAATTACTTCGATCTCAGTTTTATGCGCTTGAAAGAAACCCAAAGTAAGCCGAGGGCTTACACATGGCTTCACATATTAGATAATGTCTCTGCACATTTGTTATTCATCTTTTTTGCTTCTCTAACAAACAAAGTAAGACGAGGGCTTACACGTGGGACCTGTATTCTCTTACACAAGCTCTTACAGTGCTTTTAAATTTAATAGGTTTTCGTCGACAACATTGACTTCCTCAAGGAGCTAGAGTGAGATCTACGTGGAAACTTTCGGACAAATGTGTATGGAAAGGGATCCCGGACTGGAGAGTAGCCAGTGTGATTTCACAAGTTAGTTACAGAGATTGTTTCAGTAGTTGCCAGCATTTCCCCTCCAGAAGTACAGGTAAAGAAGAAGAAAATCTGAAATGTTTTTCCTTCTGTAGTATGTGAATCCGTTCACTTTCTCTACCAAAAACACTCGTATAAATTTTCGTCTCCAACAGAAGTCTTATGAAATCATCTGGGTGGGTGGTACAGAAATAAGTAAGAGAAATGTATGATCTTCTTGCATTTTGTGCATGACGTTTAGCATTTCACACCGATGCAAGAATACAATGTTTGGGACTTGGCTGCATGTTTGATATTTCATAGATTAAATCACCAACAGTCCAAACTTAGTACCATCATATGCCCCTGAAAGAGCCGTGTTCACCATTATAAAGTAAAAGCCAGTAGTGAATGGACCACAAATTCATGGTCATGGCCCGGACCGAGAAGATGACATGATCGAACTCAACCCAAAATTCGATTATGATCTGAGAAATATTGATTTGAATTTAACACAATCGAACTTTACCTAATACCCGAATTTGACCCTAGAAATAATGATTCAAACCCAAATCTGACATGATCGAACTCAATCCAAAATTCGATTATGATCCAAGAAATATCAACCCGAACCTGCACCTGACATGATCGAACTCAACCCTTAATTCGATTATGACCCGAGATATGTTGATCCGAACCCGAACCCAACACAACCCAACTCAATCCAAAAATCGAATATGACCCAAGATATATTATGGAAAGACCAATGTTTATACTGCAAAATAGAAGAAATCAAGATAAAATTTTTGGATTGCATTAATCAGGTCATAAACTTAGGGGTCGTTTGGTTCATGTAGGAATTCAATTCTGCGGTAATTTGTATTTCATGGGAAGTTGTTTCCGTGATCAAATTTCTAGGATATACACAAATCGTGTTTGGTTGCACATGCGGATTCTATATTTCCTATGAATTAATTTTCTGCATGTTGTTTGGTTGACTTCATTTGTTTCTTTGGAATCTAACGATTTTGTAACTACTTTTTCAAAAAATTCAAATTAACTCCAACACAACATTCACTTATCATAATTTTCAAATATTCATGACAAAATAAATTTGAGCTTAATCATAACTCACTCGAATCTGGAAAAAAAAAAACTTATTGCTGTCTTAAATAAAATTCAAAAATAAATCGAATTCAATAACAATTACCTATTCCACTCAAAGTCTAAAAAACAAAAAAACATATAAAAATTTAAACGCATCATCCTTTCCCTATTAATCTGAAAGTAACATACCCTGAACATAAGTGTATTGATAGTCTTCGGGGAGACTGAAGAAGAAATCAACTTCCAGGGGATTAAGAGCAATCTTCTTTGAAACAGTAATAACTTCAGTAGGGGTTAATCCTCCAATTTTCATAACCTCGGAAGTCACTTTCAGCCGCCTCTCTGCAGAATCAGACTCGTGTTGAAAACAATTAGCAAGTCGTCCAATGTGTCCACTTGCTATTTCCATAACATCATTCATTTTTTCAAGTTTGGTAGAAAACTCTTTCAAAGCTTCAATAGTTTCTGTCCTTGCCTTCTTCGTTCGTACAGTGGGAGGTGTTACAGAAGCCTGGGGTTCAATGGGATTCATAGTAGGATTTGCACCAATCTCTTCGACATGGATGTCTTGTTCTTCTTCAGCCCTCCCTTCATTATTCTCATTGTCTATCACATCAAACACATTCATCGATTCATTCCCCACGGCTCTATCTTTGCCAAATATTTTTCCCAATTCTTCAAAATACGGAAAAGATTTATTTCTCAATCCGGCAGCATTCTTATGACTCTGTAATATGAACCATTAAACAATAAAACATGAAATTATATAAAAATATATCAAATTAATTATTGGCATAAAAATTGAAATAACAAAATGAAATATCATAAAATAATTCAAAAAGTATTTCAAATATTACCTTAATCCAATCATCCCAGACTGATTGAGGACATGTAACAAACTTTTCCTCGTCATTTCATCCAAATCCACTTGCACTTGGGCTAAGCATCTCAGCTATTGCGTCGTATTGCTTTCGTAGGGTCTTCACTCTTGACTCAATATGAGGCTTAGCTTTTCTATCACTCTCAGGCATTCTTTGTTTGAAGAGTGCTTCTAATTTTACAAAAGCACCATTTTTAAATTGGCCATTGTCTGCTTTCCAACCTCCAAGATCTATAAGATCATTCAAAGCGCTAACAAGGGCGCGGTCCTCTATATTTGACCATCGAGACATATTTCTAACTGAATTGCTTCCAGTAGCACCTTGTTTTGGAGTATCTTGAGCAGATGATTGACCCATATCTACACAATAAAAGTAAAGTATAGAAAGTATATTGCATTATAAAAAAGACAGTAGCATTACAAAATATACCATAGATTTTTGTTAAGAATAAATATGAAACATGTAACCGACAAGTATTTGTAAGCCAAAATTACAGTTAAATAAGTCACAATTTAATCAAATAAATTAACAATGTAAAAAATAAATACAATCTTGTCTACTACGATCTGGTTTCTATCCATGATGCATACATTTCATCTGCTAACTCACGTCTAAAGTTATTCCACATTGTACTAGCTTCCATAATCGAAATATTATTTTCATCACTATCTCCCATTGTGACATCACCGACCAAATGCTCCATAGGATCAACATCCATATATGTTCGAATGAAGTTATGTACTAGAGCACATGCCAATATTATTCTACTCACATCTTTTCGACTATACCAAGTTGTTTTTCTTAGAATACCCCATCTCATTTTCAGCAACCCAAAACATCTCTCTATAACATTTCTTGCTTGGGAATGCTTCATATTAAAATACTCCTCAGCTGACATAGGCTGAGCACCACTCTTCCAAACGCTTAGATGGTATCTTTGACCTCGGAATGGTGTTAAAAATCCCTCACAATTCATATATCCAGCATCGCACAAATAGTAATTTCCTAAAAACAATAACAAATTCCTAATTAATAACTGTTACAAATTAATTTAGTTGCCTAAAATTATTGAAGTTATATTATTTATTACCTTGAGGAACTTTTAATGGATTTTTTCTTGAGAGTGCATCACGCAAAACTCTATTATCATGAGCTGAACCCTCCCATCCAGGCAACACATACGTAAATTTTAGATCTCGAGTGCACGCAGCTAACACATTAGTACTGAGTTCTCCTTTTCTATTCCTGAATCTAACCTTGTCTTTATCCCCAACACGAACGTTAATATGAGTTCCATCCAAAGCACCTAAGCAATTCTACCACAAAACGAAATTTATCATATATCGGGTACTCTATAATTTTATTATTATAATTAGAAAAAAATAAATATATACCTTAAACCATCTCCATCTGTCATCCTGACAATTTTCTGCAACGGGTACTGGTTCTTTTAACATAATGGGGTGACATCTAAGGATAGAACTTAGGACTAAATTGAAATGTCTTGACACAGTCTCTCCGCTCCTTCTAAAATACAATTGCGTTGTTCTGTTTTTTATATCATGTGACAGGGTGAAAAGAAACAAAGCAACCATCTCTTCTAGACTGGTATTTCTATTACCTTGCAGCTTACCAATATCTCTTAACATCTCACACAATTTATTAAAACATCTCCGATCCATCCTAAGATTATCCACACATGCTACATCACTCCACTGAATCATAGCCTTAAGATTAAAAATTCTAGCATAATATCTGTCTTCCGATGACTCATCAAATTTATAAGAGATGGCTTTTGGAATTTTAATGTTCATGGTAGCTAGATGGTGGGTGATTTCAATCATCATTTTCATAACCTGATTCAACATTTGCCAATACATTGCCATACATGTTGCTGCAATCTTCTTACGTTGAATTAGTGTCATACGAGCCATAACTGTATAACATTTACAAAATTTGGTAACAAATTAATTGAAATCAACCCAACATTACTCGAATATATTTTAATCTAACAATCAAGAATATAAAAATCATAGAAATTCACAATCAAAAACATTATATAATTTGGGTGTATAAATTAATTTTTTTCATATACAATCAATAAAACATATAAATTAAAATAATGACAAACCTCAAATTTTTGGTGGTGATGTGTTGGTGGATGTCGAACAGCTGCATTTCCTACAAATAGATAGGCCAAAACGAGTTGCGATTATCAAACAGTTGGTGATAATAGATGGAGTATGGAATTCAAACTCTTTTAATATGTCAATTTTTTATGACGAACATGTAATGGACAGTAATGGAAAGACAAAAGAGTTTGGTGGAGATGGAAGTGCTGGTGCGAATGAAAATTTGGGTGGATTAAAAGTCTTTTATAGACACAAATGAGTATGCGAGAAGACGATGAAGTAGAAGGAAATGAAAAATTGCCGCGTGAAGGAGGGAAACCATAACGTTTTACGCGCCATAGTTAGGATAAAAGTGTAATATCACACAAAAGCATCGCAGAATTGCATTCGACCGAGGAGGTACTCGGTAACATATTTCCCACGTTATGTGGGAAATTTAATTTCCTCCGAATTACAACTTCCCATGTATTTACTACTTTCCGTCAACCAAACAGTTCTACCAATCCTAAAATACGCAGAATTTATAATCACCGTGTATGGTACGCATACCAAACGACCTCTTATAACTACTGCATGTTGCATAATAAATTTTTAATATTTCAACTAAAATTTTTTTCCTTTCTATAATTTTAATTCCAACCCCGTATTTTCATATGCCTATGGAAAAATGATATTTCCCAATACTTTGGCTAACAAGCTAAATTATAAAAACTAAAGTAAAGTATTATTTACAAAAGACTAAATAATTTTTTTTGTCCCCTACAAAGTATCTTTTACTATTTTTTGGTCCTCATTTGCAAAACAACCCTTAGACAGTACCCAACAAATTCAAAATGATATGTTTTGGGTCCCCGAGGTGGTTTTCCGGTAAGACTAAATGGTTTTTTTGTATAGTCAGGGGTATAATGGTAATTTTACTGATTAAAAATATTTTCAATTAAAAAATATTAATTTTAAAATTTTCAGATTTTTGACTTCATCCTGAGCCCTCGAGCCCTCGAACCTCTCCCCTCGAACCTCTCCCCTCGAGCCCTCGAATCTCTCCCCTCGAGTCCTCGAGCCCTCTCCCTTCTCCCCTCTCGCCTCATGTTTTGATCCCTCGAGCCTCACGCCTCGAGCCCTCGAACCTCCTGCCTCGAGCCCTCGAACCTCCTGCCTCAATATGATTTATTTTATTTATATATTTTTAAACTCAGGAGTATAATGGTAATTTTACATATTTTGACCAATTTTACCATTGACTTTTATGAAAACCACCTCTGGGGACCAAAACATATCATTTTAAATTTGTTGGGTACCGTCTAAGGGTTTTTTTTGTAAATGTGGACAAAAAGATAGTAAAAGATACTTTGTAGGGGACCAAAAAATAATTTAGTCTTTACAAAATATCATCCAATGAACAAATACTTATTGCTACTGATGTGGAAGTTATTATCAAGAAAGATTGTGTTAGTGAAGCAAGAATTGATTGCATAAAATCAACTTTATTGTGTTATTAATGAATGCTTATAGTTAAATGTTTGCATCTAACAATAATTGTTTGTTTTTATAAAAAAAGTAAATTAACTTATTTATAATTCAAATCATCATTTATACTTGTTTAAGAAAATAAGCGATAATTAGCGTGTCTAAATGAAAGTAAAAGTTGATTTAAGATCAACTTGAATTAATCAAGTAGCATAATAACCTGATCTAGAATGAACCAACCCGATATATACATAAATCTGATATGAAACATTATTAAAAAAAACTAATATGATCAAACCCGATAGAAAATTAACTCATACAAAAAATGACACGACAGTAACTCGATCAAAAAATAATCCGACCCAATCTAACCCAAGAAAAAAATTACACGACAATAACCCGACACGACACGAAAAAAAAAAACTAACCTGTTTCAAATTGACACGGTAGCAACTCGACCCGAGAAAAAATCTAACATGTTTCAACCCTACATAACAGTAACCCGACCCGACCCGACACGGCCCGACAACTAAAAATTGACACATTTTCAATCTGACCTGTTTTAACCCGAACCGTTTCCAATCGGACACAATTACCCGAATTGACACCACTGGTTATGGAAGATTATTGATCGGATGATTCGATAAGGTTAAAAATGTAGAGATGTCTCGATGGGTTAGAGTTTGCTAGGATAATGATTGAGTTTCAGGAGAGTAGAATGGAGAGGGAAAACAATGATAGAGTTTTGTGAGAGTGGAGTGGATATTTAGAAGGTCAGTATATCAATATAATGTTATATAGTTGAGTAAGTGTCAACGGCCTCAGAGCCCCTCAAACTATCACTATTTGACACTTTTGGCCCCCCATTTTTTTTTCTGATCAGTTTCATCCTCGAACTAAAAAAATCGTCCACTTATCACACTTCCATCCATTTTGTCCATCAATTTCTCATTTTCCTCCTTTTTCTGAAGTCAACCAGACTTCTGAAGGGGTAAAAATATCTTTCCTGAAATGTCCATATGACTTCCTAAAACTGGGACGATTTCATTCTTTCGAATAAGGCACCCAGAAAAACCCTTCCAAATTCACGAACGACCTCAAATTCCAACCTTTCCAAATTCAACTTCACCCACGAACTGAAGCTTGATGCTCAGTATGTAATGATGCAGTAATCGTTGAAGTTCTATTGCCAACTTGCACTATTGGTTGAATTTAAAAAATGGTGTGGGTCGTTCATTCAAGGGATCATCAGAAGGAGTACAGTAAGCTTCGATTACTCCTTAATCCTAAAAAATGTATGAAATATGCGCATTTGTAACCAAAGCCTTGATTTGGCACTGTGTACCCCAGGGCTAGGGTTTCTATTATTTCAATTTGCACTTTGTTTTTGGGATTTGAATGCTGTAAATCAAGGTGTATCACTATGTTATTTTTGCGCTAATGATGATGTCATATGTTTGTGGTCGAAAAAAGCTTATTGTCAGAATGTTCTCATCGAATCAATATATGACATGATAATTTTTAGTTTAGTTTTGAATGTAATGATGAAAATTAGTGGGTTTCATTGATGTGCAAAGGGTTTGTCTGATACTTTTTCCATCGAGCTGAGACATGAAGGGCAGTTTGCAGGTGGTGAGGTAATCTGTTATGAGGGATGAACTGTGAATTTCGTTGACTATGTCGACAATGACATGTTCTCACCGGAAGAGCTTAAGGAAATGTCATATGAGATTGGGGTGGAAGGGAGGTTGAAGTTCTGGATAGTTGAACCTGGTTTTCCTGTAAACTTAGGATTGTATCATGTACATGGAGATGTAGAAATCGGGGAGATATGCATATTGGTGAAGTGCAACAAAATTATTATTGTAATTTGTGTTGCTGAGACTTATGAGAAAGGGGTGTCTGGTAGTGGAGCAATATGTGTGGAAGATGAGAGGCGAGAGGGTATTATAGAGATAGATGTTGCTGACAGTGATGATAAAGGTTTAAGGGCTGATATTGGAGTAATTAGTGTGGAAGATGGGATGGGAGAGGGTACTATACAGAAAGAAGTGGCTGAGAGTGGTGAGAAAGGTTTAACAGAGACTTGTGTGAAAAAGGGTGTTGAATCTGAGGAAAATAATGTGGGAAAAGATGTTGAAACTGATTGGGGGCAAGGAGTTGAAACTGGAGTAGGTTTTGAAGTGGAAGAGGTTATATTTTCAAAGGAAGGTAACGAAACAGCAAACAGTAGCACAGATGAAGGTAGTGATTGTGAAGGCCATGATGGAGTACAATTTGTTGATTTCAACCCAGAAAGAGACATGTTTAGGCCCCAATTTCAAATTGGGATGCTATTTTCTAGCTCTAAGGAATTCAAGGAAGCTATTCGACATTATGCTTTCTGAAAGAAGAAGGACATTAGTTTCCAAAAAAAATGAAAAGCATCGGGTCAGAGCTAAGTGTAAAGATCCATGTCCTTGGGTTTGCTTTGCATTAAAGATCAATAAGTTCCATACCAGTGGCTTGTACATCAAGACATACAATGATGTCCACGAGAACTACTCCCATCAGCAGAAGCAAAAATTTCTGAACTCAAAATGGCTGGCCAAGAAATATACTAAGAGGATTAGAACAAACATGTCAATGCCGATTAGATGCATTAGGAAGATTGTTGCTGAAGAATTCGAGGCCACAATTTCAAGAAATCTGGCTTATAGAACCAGGAGGAGGGTTATGGAGTTGATAGAGGAGAATGATGTAGAGCAGTACAAGAAAATTTACAAATACTGTGATGAGGTTAAAAGGCGAAATCCTGGGACAACAATGGAAGTTGTATTCACTCCCTCCAGGACTGAAAATGGAAATCCATGATTTCTGAGAATGCATTGTTTTCTGGGGCCTTTGAATGAGGGTTTCAAATTATGTAGGTCGGGGATTGGGTTGGATGGGTGTCATGTAAATGGGTCATATCCAGGGCAGATATTGGCAGCAATGGCAATTGATCCGAAAAATGGTTGGTGGCCCTTTGCATAGGCAGTGGTTGAGAAGAAAGCCACCTTCAGTGGACCTTGTTTTTGGAGCTCCTTCGGAATGATCTCGACATCCAAAATGAGGATTATATCACCTTCATGTCTGACCATCAAAAGGTAACATTTTGGGAGTTAATACTTATTATGTGATTAGGATTAAGTCTGATTATGTACTGATAATTTAGTACTTTGATTGGTAGTGATTATGTACTGATTTAGAGCTAATTTTCTGCTGATTTCTTTATTTTTTTTGTGAAATTTGGTTCTTTATCTTGCTTTATATTGTAGGGTTTGGACAGAGCTTTGACTGAAGTTATTCTCAGTGCAACTCACCGCTACTGTGTGGCGCACCTGTACCGTAACTTCAAGAAAAAACACACACGAAAGGTGTTGAAGGGGATGTTATGGTCAATTGCTGGGAGTGCTACAAAGGAGCTATACAAAGAAATGATGGCAGAGCTAGAGGATTTTAACCCCGCAACATACTAGTCTGTGAAAGAAACTCCCTATCTTATGCATTGGTGTAAGGCATTCTTCTCGCACCATACTAAGTGTGATATGCTGACTAATATTTGTGAGGCTTTCAACGGTTACATTTTAGATGCTAGGGATAAGCCAATATTAACCTTGATGGACACAGTTAGAGAGTTGCTTATAGATAGGA
The DNA here is from genome assembly GCA_037428765.1 of Rubia yunnanensis. NCBI lineage: Eukaryota > Viridiplantae > Streptophyta > Magnoliopsida > Gentianales > Rubiaceae > Rubia > Rubia yunnanensis. Next base: position 90,568,929 of record CM075066.1, read on the forward strand.
TACAAAGAAAGAGACTTAGCATGCTGAAATGGAATATACCTGTTGGGCCACTTGTTTGGAAGCTGTTAGAGAACATGATCAAGTATTATTTTAAATTGAGTGTTCTCTTTAATGGAACTAAGGGTTATAAGGTGAAGGGCCCTGCTAGTTATAGATGCGTTGTTGATGTTATAAAGAGATGTTGTAGTTGTGGTGTTTGGCAGCTGACTAGATTGCCATGTACTCATACGATCTCGGAGCTGAAATAGAGGGGTTGAAGTTTATGATTTTGTGGATGAATGCTACTCTAAGGATATGTTTATGGATATATATGAGAATGTCATGTTTCCTATCAGTGGCCAAGAGAGTTGGCCCGCTTCTACAAATGGCTTGTAGACCCACCAGTCCCAGTTAAACAAGCTGGTAGGCCTAAAAAGGCAAGGAACAGGGAGCCTGATGAACCGAGGAGCCAGGGGAAGAAAATGAAGAAATTGGTGACAATTCATTGTAGGCTATACAAGGTTGAGGGTCACAATTCCAAAACATGTCCACAAAAAATAGTTACTGCTGCCCAGGTTTGTTTGGCATATTATTCAAAAAATTTCTATGCAATTGTTCAAAAACTAACATTTTAATTGGGAAATCTTTTTTTCAGACACCAAAAGTTGCAACACCCCAGCAAACAGCCATAGATCCATCACTAGCTACTGAGGTAAGTAACATACTAACAATTTTTCGTTCCTTTTATTTTCAAACATTAATTTGAAGCTAATTGTGCAGATCCGCACAAGGAAGAGCTGAGGGGTTAGTAACCAAGAACAACCACAGGAAGGGAAAAAAATTCAGGTTCACCGATTTTTTTTGATGAAATCAAATCCGACTTTTTTTTAATGAAATCAATATCTAACTTGCATTTCTTCCTCTGTTCCGCTTCCTAGAAAAGTGCTGCTGCCACAGGAACTTCTGATGCTGCTACTGCTAGTGAAAATCCACATCCACAGCCTCTCAGGAGATCACAAAGGCACCCTCCAATAGATGGAGATAAGGTAGCAATTAATGCAAACTGCGCTTATTTAGGGAAGCCCATACCGTTCACCGTGGGTAATTGGAAAAGGGGTTGAGGTACGGATGGAGGTTCAGGGAGGAGAGGGAGGCCACCAATGAAAAGAGGAAGACAAGCTTAGAGTAGTTTGGGATTGACAATCATCTTCTTTTGCTATTATGTTTCTTTTAAATGGTAAAAGACTCCCACTAATGGGAGTACTTGTGCCCACTTATGTTGACTGATTTCTTATTGTGTGTGCTAGATAGGTAGTAAAAAAGGGGACATGTGAACCCCCATTTCTTTTGTCTCAACGCAATTAGTGCAATTTTTGAATTGGTTAGATGTTGGTTGGTGTACAATGGATGTTTACTTGAATCAAGGTTTAAGACCTATTCTCTTATGCATATCATTCTTCAACTTTTTTTCTTGACCCCATCACATGGGTATTTCACACCTCTGTTTTCATTCACCAATACATCAATGCTCTATTTTTATGCAACACTGAATTACAAACAACCAAGGAAGTTCCATTTCCAATCATCTTCATCAATGTGACTCAGATAAAATCAACACCACAAATATGATTCAATTCTGTTTCAAGACCTTCGAGCAGATCAAAACAAAACCATCCAAACAGATTACCATTTTCATTCATCTTCTTCGTCCAACTCAAAATCAACATTAGGTCTACTTTCAATGACCTCCAAATAAAATAGAAGTAATACCTATTACACTTGCACACTTGCACTAATTAGGCAGGAAATCAATGAGAAGTAATAGCTAAAACAATTGCACTAATTAAGACTAGAATCATCCAAACACTAAAGCTAAAATTCCAATTCTTGCAATTCAATTTCTACAGCATAGCTGCTGCTTCTTTTGCAACTTCTTTCAACTTGTGAACTTCTTCTTCCAAACAATTGGTTTTCTTCAACAATCCAGGAATAACCCCCACTGCTCTAGGACACATTTCAGGATCAATCCACTCCCACAAACCACATCAGCCTTCAATTCAAAAAACAAGAATTACGCGAAGAGATAAAATAGACATAAAAAAGCATGATTTCTTATTTACAATTAACAAAAAATACAAAGAATTTGTTAATCCACATAAGAAATTCGACTACACTATTTTTTCTCAGCTTCAGCAGCATGCAGCAAATAAACCGCCTTCCCAAATTTTGGTCGGTCCACGATGTAAACATCTTCACCCGAAGCCCACAGTCGCAGATCAAATTTGGCGATCTGTTATCATTGAAGCGCTCACTTCTACGGCTAACCCAACTGTTTCCAATGCTACCATATTTACCGCTTTCAGCCATCAGATGATCTAAGCTAACTGGAACGAGATTGTGGAAGATTTTGTGCGAGAAAGAGATTAAGTGAAGAAACTGGTGCGAGCAAAAATGAAAATGATGGTTCCGGTTAGAGGATCTTAAATGACAAGGGAGGGATGAAGTCAGATGTAAAAAATTGAGAAAGATGTTTTTACCCCTTCAGAAGTCAGGTTAACTTCATAAAATGGAAAAAATGAGAAATTGACAGACAAAATGGACAAAAGTGTGATAAGTGGATGGTTTTTTTAGTTCGGGGAATGAAACTGATCAAAAAAATGGGGGGGGGGGGCAAAAGTATCAAATGACAATAGTTAGAGGTCGTTCGCCCTTCAGATAATTGAAACTACAAAATAACTCTAACTAGTAGATGAAAGTGATAATGTAACCCTCTGATGAACAATTTGGTGTTGACCTTGTGTTTCCGGTCCTTATCCCCACTGAAAATGACAAAAATGCCCCTTGACTGAAATATTAATTTCTAAGGACTATTTTACCCTAATTGGCACCGCCGCTGCTCCGCAACCACAGCACTGTCGTCGTCCGTTGTCACGCCACCACCTTTTTCGAACATCACAATTCCACCACCTTGGACACCACACCTCCATCACCTTCATCGGACACCGTAGCTCCACCACCACCACATTGCCAACCACTTCCGCTCCACCACCCGCCACTGTCTACCACTGAGCAACACCAGCTTGCCAACGTTCAACACCCAGCCAAACTCTGACGGCAACCAACCCTGGTCCCGATGCCACCCAGCCTCAACGTCACCCAACCACCACTCAACACCTAACCCCACCCCGATGCCAGCCAACCCCCACCACCCCCTACCGCGCAATACTACAACACCACCGAGCAACACCACCTTGCACCGCTCAACACTCAATCCCAGCCATGACACCAGCCAACCCCAGCCCCGACGCCACCTAGCCCTAGCCTCAGGCCCAACCTCAATGCCACCCAATCACCGCTCAACACTTAACCCCAGCCTCGATGCCAGCCAACCCCTACCACCTCACCGCTGACCGTCACTCACCACCACGCAATACCACACCGCCACCGAGCCATACCAACTCACCACCGAGCAACACCTAACCCATCCCTTATTAATAATACTGCTTGGTTGTTTGACTACTTATTCCTAATATATTTACCCATTATGTCAGTGGTGTTAGTGGAGAGAAATTATAGGAAATCTGTTAGCACCTCGCCATGTATATATATAGCAAGAACTATGAGAATGAATAAAAACTTTCCTTACTCTTTACGTAAGGTATCAGTATAGAACGATCATGCACTCATTCCTTTTCTTTTTTCCCATTTTGAGGACGTTGTCTCCTCCATCTCTCCAATCCCTTGACCACCTCCACCAGGGCTATCGATCTCAACAAGCTTATTCCAAAACCTTACCTTTGACTTGTGCTCATCTCTCCGGTGTTGTGAAACTCATCTCTTCTTCAATAGGAAGCTCCAAGTTGAGGCCCTGCTCGATGGTCATTATCTATTCAAATTTCTGGATGGCACTCACCTTCATCCTGCCACTACCCAGACCACCGGCAAGCCTCCCTTCATGACTCCAAATCAGGTATATCATACTTGGAAAAAAAAAACATATGCTTATTTGTGGTGTTATCTTGACCACTCTTTCCAATCATGTTGCATCCCTGGTCACTCAGACTAAGACGTCCCATGAACTTTGGGTTCTTCTTCAGCGTACCTACGCTAAGGCCTCTCGTGGGCTTGTCAAACAATTGAAGGATCGGTTTCGCTTTGCTCAAAAAGGAATTCAGTCCATGACATTTTATATGCATGCTATCAAGGTCACTGTAGATCTTCGTTACTTGATTGGTCATCCACTATCTGACGAAGATCTCATTGATTACATACTTCATGGCCTTGATGATGCCTAAAAGCCAGTGGTAGACGGTGTTAATACTCGTGATTTTCCGATTTCTTTTGATGAACTTTTGGAAAAACTCATCGACCATGAGTTGTCTATCAGCACTGCTAAGAAGCACCTCTTTGCCCCGGAAACTGTTTTGTCTGCACAGAGTCATCCTAACAAAGGTCGCCCGCTTCCTCCGAGCACCACCATGTAGGCTCCAGCTAAAGCCTATTCAACACATCCACGTTTCAATCCTCGGCCTCCTACAACGAAGCCTTTCTGGGGCAATTTTCAATAGTGCAACATTCAGGGGCATCTCATGTCTCAGTGCTTTGCTTTTTGACAACACCCTATGGTTGTGATCCCTGCTCGAACTCCAGCTCCTCACCAAGCTTCTCCACGGGCTAATTCCTTAACCATTGGCTCATCTCAACCAAATTTTCTTGTTGATAGTGGAGCTACGCATCACGTCACAAAGGATCTCGAAAACTTGGCTCTCTACCATCCATACACTGGTTTAGACTTCTTGTTTATGGGCAGCGGTTCAGGTTTAAATATCTTTCATTCCGGCACACTTAAGCACAATGATTTTTCTTTGTTTAATGTCTTGTGTGTACCATCCATGAAACAAAATATCATCTCTATTTCTCAACTCTGCAAACAAACCAAATCTTCTGTGATTTCTCACATTCTTGCTTTTATGTCAAGGATCTACAGACATGCTAGATAATCCTTAGAAGGCCTTGTGATGATGGTGTTTATCTCTGGCCTACCTCGCCGCCATCGGTCTATAATCTTCGTTTGGCTTCTTCGGCGTCATGACACCACAAGCTTGGACACCCTTCCTCTATTTTTTAATTCATTCAACAAAAGTTTTCCTTGTGTTCATCTATTTTTCAACAGTTAAGACTTTCACTCATGCCAATTAAGTAAAAATCATAAACTTCTTTTTCATGAATCCAATTTATATCGTCTTATCCATTGGAAATAATTTTTTATGATGTTTGGACTTCTCTTGTTATGTCGTTTGATGGTCTTTGCTAGTATTGTATAATGGTTGATTAGTGGCCCTTTATCTTTCTTTTCTTGTACACTTTTGGTCTCTCAACTTACAAAATTGTTAAGTCGTGGTCATTCCGTCAGGTTAAAGCGTCAAGTTTGGTCAAAAGTGATAGTTTTAAGGGAAAATGGTTATTTTCCAATTTTATTTTTAAGGTAAAAATAGAAAAAAAGGAAATAGGAAAAATGGAAAATGACCATTTTGTCCTTAAAATTGACGTTTTGACCAAACTTGACGCTTTGACCTGACGGAAGGGTTACGACTTAATAGTTCAACAAGTTGAGGGGTCAAAAGTGTTAAAAAAAAGAAGATAAGAAGTCAAAGGTGAACGACCGTGATAGTTAAAGGGTCACAATATCAATTGCTCAAATCTTTTGCATAGATAACGACCACAAGTGCATTAGGCTACGTTCGTTTCTTAGGAATCAAGGTATAAGCCACCACACTACTCCTCCTCATACACCCAAACATAATGGGATCTTAGAACGGCGCAATCAGCACATTGCCGAAACTGCCTTTCTCTTCTTACTCGTTCGGGTTTACCACTCAAGTTTTGGCCTTACGCCAAGACAACAACATCCTACCTCATAAATCGTCGCCTAACACAAATTCTTAGGTACGAATAACCTTTTTTGAAGTTGATAAATACTAGTCCAGATTATCATAAGCTTAAGTGTTTCAGATGTTTGTGTTTTCCTTGGCTTAAACCTTATGATAATCATAAACTTACGCAAAAGTCTACCATGTGTGTTTTTGTAGGTTACTCAGCTGATCAGCATGCATATTTGTGCCTTGACCCCAAATCGAGACATGTGTACACGCCACGGCATGTTCATTTTGTGGAGAATGAGTTTCCTTTTGCCTCTCTGGCGGATGAACCCACTACTTCCTATAAAGAACCTAATTCTAGTACACTACATATTCCTATGAAGAACCTAATTCTAGTACACTACATATTCCTATTATTCAGCCTTCAAACCAGACCCCTCATAATTCTCCTACAATCCCACTACATAACCAATACAATTTATTTACATCATTGTCCTCAATTTCCAATAATTAGAAAACTCCTTCACCACCAAATAACTCACCTCTTAACTCACATACTAGCACCCCATCTCCCCTACCTATTCTCCCGAATCCTCACCCTAAAACCCGTGCCATACCACACCTTACAAAACATCAAAGAACCTTCATCGAGTAGTAACTCGCTCACAGAATAACATCTCCAAACCTGCCAGAAAGCTTAATCTCCTTGTCTATCGATCACCTCCACTAGAGCTCACCTCTATTACTTAGGCTCTTTGAGATCCACATTGGTGTATCACAATAGAATTGAAATTTGATTCTTTGTGCCAAAATCAAACTTGTGACCTTTTTTGTCCTTTGTCTAAAAAATTTTGATCATTGCAAATGGGTGTTTCGGATTAAGCGACATCTTGATAGCCCATTTAACGTTATAAGGCTCATTTAGTCGCCAAGGGGTTTCTTTTGCCAAGGGGTTTTGAACTTGACCAAGCCTGTGACCATTAGGATTATTCTTTCTATTGTTGTACGGTATGAACAACAATGTTTTTCATGGATCAAGCCTGTGACCATTAGGATTATTCACTTCGCCGACTTGATATGAATAATGCTTTTCTTCAAGCGACGTTGAATGAGGAAGTTTTCATGGTTAAACCAATTGAGTTCATCGAAAATGATTTTCTAGATCATGTTTGTTGCCTCAAAACAACACTCTATAGACTAAAACAGGCTCCCTGTGCTTGGTACACTGAACTTGGACTTCTCTTGCTTACCCTTGGCTTTAAAAACTCTACTGCTGATGCATCATTGTTCATATTTCATAAGGAAACTGTTACATTTTATTTACTTGCGTATGTTGATGACATTATTATCACCGGAAGTTGCTCAGTTGCTCTGTCTAAGTTGATTGCATCTCTGGCTGCTCAGTTCTCGTTAAAATATTTAGGGTGCTTGACTTACTTCTTAGGTGTTGAAGTTGTTTCCTATATGAATGGTATTTTCCTTTCACAAAGGTATTATATTGAAGAATTGCTTCACAAATCTGGAATGGCTGAAACCAAGCCTGTGTTCACTCTTTTATCTGCAAGTGGTCATTTGCTTTGTCATTCTAGTGAACTACTACTTTCCCCGACTGAATGCGGCGCCTTGGTTGAGAGCCTCCAATATTTATGTCACACCCGTCCAGACGTTGTTTCAGAAAAAATAAACTAGCTCAGTTTAGGCAAAATCCAACTACAACTCATTGGTTAGCTCTTAAATGGGTTCTTCGATATCTTGTCGACACAAGTGATAAGGAAAATTTCATTCCATCTTCCATCCATTCACTTTCCATGCTTACACTATCACCGATTAGGCCGACGACAAGGATGACTATGTTTCTACCAATGGGTGTATACTCTATCTCGGTTGCACTCTTATTTCTTAGAGCTCTCGGGAACAGCGGTCTATTGCAAGATCTTCACCAGAGGTTGAGCATAAGGCTTTGGTTAACACTGCTTTTGAGCTTTTGTAAGTACTCTCCTTCTTTTTTGAACTCGACCGTTCTTTGTCTGAAACTTCATTGACTTATTGCGAAAATCTTGGTGTTATGAGTCTCAGTTCCAATCTCATATTTCACTCAAGGATGAAGCATATAACTCTAGCCTATCATTTTGTTCGAGAGAATATTCAGACCGGGAAGTTTTGGGTCTCCTTTGTTTCAACCGATGACCAGCTTGATGACATTCTAACCAAGCCATTGCTTAGTCCTCAATTTGACTCTCCGCTCTTCAAGTTGAACTAGTCTTCCAGATTGTCCAATTTGCGAGGGGAATGTTAATAATAATTTGTTTCCATACTTAGTTGTTTGACTACTTCTTCCTAATATATCTACCCACTATGTTAGTGTTTTTAGTAAAGAGCAATTATAGGAAATTTTTTAGCACATCACCATGTATATATGCAGCAAGAAGTATGTCAACGAATATACACTTTCCTTACTTTTTATATAGCCTTAATGTCAGCCAACCCCAGCCTCGATGCCACACAGCCACAACCCTAGGCCTAGCCTTGATGCCACCCATCCACAACCCCAAGCCCAGCCTTGACGCCACCCGGCCTCGATGCCACCTAGTCACTGCTCAACACCCAACCCCAGCCCCAAAGCCAGATAACCCCATTGTCGATGCCACCCACCCACATCCCCATGCCCATTCTCAACGTCAGCAAGCCTCAGCCCCAAAATTGGCCGTGGAAATTGGCAACAAAATGGATTTGGAAGGGAGAACAACAACAAGAATGTTTAGGGGCGAGAGCGGCGAACCGGAGGGAGAAAAGATGGGAGGGAGAAGAAATTGGTTAGGGTTAGGATTAGGAGAAGGGGGGTATTAGGGGTAAAATAGTAAATTCATTTTTTTGTTTTTACAAGAGGGAAAAAGTAACTTTTCACCGAATTCCGACCTAAATTTCTGGAATGGATATTTTTGCACTTTCACTTATTTCCTAGGATTGTATTGGCACTTTTAATTATCATAAAATTATATTGGCACTCACTTTTCTCAATTTAGAAAGTGATGGAGAGTATGGGAGGCTGGGAGCTCACTCTCCTCTCATCTATACTATATATACTAAAAGGCAACTCCTTGGTCATGTGTAATCCCCCAGCTTAGCTACATCTACTTTCACAAATTTTGACATGTGGCTTCCTTAAAGATTGACACATCTACTTTGACAATTCCTAATCCAACAACTATAATTCCTCATTTAATTATCTTATTTACAATTTTTTCTTGAAAATTGAAAAGTGCCTTGAGATATGAAAAACCCTTTCTTATTAATGTGAATTAACAACCTGTAATTTTAGTTGGGATCTGACTTTTAATTATTTTTTTCTTTCTTTAAATTTATGTTTAGTATCACGTGATCAGGTTTAGTGTTTACCATATAATAATATAATTTTGTTTACACAAACTCTTCTTTTAGGCAGCATAAAGTTTAGGCCGGGGATTACTGTGCAATTATATAACATTTCATTTGGGATGGGTTTTTTTTAAATATGCTAATAAATTTATGGACCTACTGTGAAATTATCAAAATACTATATATATCATAAAAATATCATCATTTTCATTTTTCTTTCCTCCTCCTCCAATCGGAAACTTCCTCTGGCCGACGGTTACCACCGGATTCCGCAGGTTTCCGCTGTCTCTACCGTTATCTTACTGGAAGTTCACCGGAATCCTCGCATCCACCGGTATCTCACTGCAATTTATCGATGCCGATGCGAAACCCTAGATCTGATATCGGCGAAATTCTAGGTTCTAGAGATCGGCATTTGTGCAATGCAATTCATTCATCAATCGATGACAATAGCTTTGATCAACGACATACGGTGTTTCTGCGACAAAGACGATATCAGTTACAAGTGATCAGTGCGACGGAGATGGCTCGACAGAGCAGAGTGGTGGAGCACGTCGTCGATCGTTCTACGATGCTCGATCTGCGATGGCACTCCAACTGAAGGTGACGATGGAGCTTGACCGGAGGTGATGATGGCGCTTGGCCGAAGGTGACGCCGGCGCTACGATCAGAAGTGTCATCGTCACTTCGATCTTCGACGATGATCGCTATGCAACAATGAATGAGGAAGACGACTGGAGTGTAGAGAGAAGGCGCCTAAAGGACGAAGATGACGCATGTGCATCTCATGCACGGCCAAAAGTGATGATATCGATCGGCGACAACTGCGGAAGCGGACGGCGGTGGCGGCGGACGGTGGCGAACTCAGGTTCTGCTTCTTGAGAGGTGAGGTTTAATATTTTGTTTTACTTTTTCTCAAAGACTTGCTAAGGTTTAATATTTACTTGACAGAGCTTATAACATTAAAGATTGTGCTGTCCAGTGGTTTGTAGTCTTGTTGTTAAGGTTTGTAGTCTTGTTGTTTAAGTCTCACTTTGAACTTTATTTTGAAGAATTTATGTTCTTGATGTTCATGTTGAGGTTTAATATTATTTGTCTGAATTTATGTTTAATAAGAGTCTTTCGTGAAGTGGTTATTGCTCTAAGCTTTGAGGTTCGAGACTTGAGTTCAAAACCCACCGGGTTCTTTTTTTTTTTTGAAGAATATTTATTCCTGAGGTGCTGTAGCTTTTCGTTGATGTTTTTAGCTTTTTTTCTATTATGTTGATTTTTTTCATTATTCGGATGAGATTTAATTGATATGAGTTGTAGTTTTGTAGTTTTGTAGTTTTGTAGTTTTTTTGGTAATATAGATTGATATTTGTACTTTTTTTAAAATTTTCTCATGTTGATGTTTTTCATTTTTCGACTGAGGTTTTGGTAATAGGAGTTGATGTTTGTAGTGTCTTTTTTTTTTCATTTTCCGGCTGAGGTTCTTTTTTTTTTAAAGACTTTTTATTCTTGAGGTATTGTAGCTTTTTATTGATATTTTTAGTTTTTTTCTATTATGTTGATGTTTTTCGTTACTCGGGTGACATTTAATTGATATGAGTTGATGTTTTGTAGTTTTTGGGCAATATGGATGAATATTTGTAGTTTTTATAAAAATTTCTCATGCTGATGTTTTTCATTTTCCGGGTGATGTTTTGGTAAGAGGAGTTGATGTTTGTAGTGTCTTTTTTCTTATGTTGATGTTTTTTTTTCGGATGAGGTTTAATTGATATGAGTTGATGTTTAGTAGTTTTTTTGGGGTGATACGGATTGATATTTGTAGTTTTTTTATAAAAACAAAATTCTCATATTGATGTTTTTCATTTTCCGACTGAGGTTTGGTAATAGGAGTTGATGTTTGTAGCGTTTTTTTTTCTTATGGTGATGTTTTTCATTTTTCGGATGAGGTTCAGGTGTTAGGAATTGATGCTTGTTGCTTTTGGCTGATATAAGTTGATATTTGTAGTTTTTTTTTTAAAAAAAAATTGTTGATATTTTATGATTTTGAAAGTGAATAATTTATGCTCTTGAGATACCGTAGTTTTCTTATTGATGCATGCTGATGTTTACATTTTCTACGTGAGTTTTAGGTGATAGGGGTTGACATTTGTAGCTTTTTTGGTGATATGGTTGATGTTTTATAGTGTTTTTTTCCCTTATGTTGACGTATTTCATTTTTCTGAGTACAGTTTAGATGATAATAATTGATGTTTTTAGTTTTTGGGTGGTATAGGTTGATATTTTTATGATTTTCAGTTGATTTATAGCCTTGAAAGACGGTGTTTCCACCAGTCATGGAAAGACAAAGGTTTAAAGTGCAAATAGGAAGAAATGAATAAAATTTTCGGGTTGCATGAATCGGGTTATAAATTTTATAACTATTATATGTTGTATAATAAAATTTTAATATTGCAACTAAGACCTTTACCTTTTGTTATTTTAATTAAACCTCATCTTTCCATAGGTTTATGAAAATACAGTATTTCCCACGACTTTGTCAACTTTTAATCTACCTTTCAAGAAAAATAATGTGATTGCTTGAAAATACACAAACAAATTTTTTTTTTCCATCAGTTGGGGAATTAGTTGAGAATTAGTTGGTTGCAGAGTTTTAAAATGTAGATGTAGTTGGAAGATGGAGCAGATTAGGCATTCTTTTGGTTTTGATTTTTGGTTGTGATCGTTTTTGTTTTGCTGCTATAAATCATCTCTTCAATAAGAAAATCCCCTTTTGGAACTGTTTCCTCTTGGAGCCCGTTTAGGTTCTTGTCCGTGACAAATTGGTATCAGAGCTTCCCATCCTTGGCAATGGTAGATAACACGAGTCTGAAAACAGTCGAATACCACTTAAAATATTTTTTTTTAAAAGCAAAATTGATTCATCAGTACATACCGCCAATGGAAAAGGTGCAGCACTTTAAAGCTAATGCTACAGAAAGGAGAAAATAGGAAAGCCAATTGTAGCACAAAAGAACAAAACTCAGGTTTATAGTGTCATTTCATCCATTTGCTCAAATCTTCAAATCTGAGGTTGGCGTCATTTTCATATCTACTTCAAACCTGAGCGTGGCGCCATTTTCAAGTTCCATCTATTTAATTGGGGAGGTCTTCATTCTGATCTAGCTGCTTAAACCTCTTCATTGACAGCAAGCTTCAACTCTTCGTTCTGATCTTCATTATGATCCAGCCTTGTCAGATGACAACAAGAGAAGACAAAAACTTGACAGTCAATAACCCGATCTCTTTTTTCACTAATTTGTTCCAACATCACCTCACCCTGTTCACCTGCTTCCTTGTATGTTCTCAGCCTATTGGTAAGCATTGGGTTCAAAACGACTACATAATCTACCTACCCTCTAACACTGAGAAGGGGGTTAGCAGTTGCACGAAAGTCGAACAAGAAATTGCTGACAAAATCATCCTTTCGGTTAGCATCCACCCAAAATTTCAGTAATTTCAAAGCGTCGTGCGAATGGAGATGGAGAGAATTTTCTAAGGGATGGCGGTTACCGGAAATGATTTACTGGCTTGCAATTCCAACGAATTTTCTAAGGGATTCGGGTTATAAACTTTATAATTATATAATAAATTTATAATATTACAACTAAAACCTTTTACTGATTATTCTAATTAAACCTCGTATTTCCATAAAATTAGGTAAAAACCGTATTTCCATAAACTTAGATAAAAACCGTCTTTCCTAACCCTTTACAAAGTTTTATTGTTACGCAATATTTTTTATATTAAAATTTTGGATTTCTAAACTATTTCACAAATATTATTTTTTTAATATAATTTTATATTTACATAGTCGATGAAAGAAATTAAATATAGAGTTCGAATAATATACAATCGAACTCGAATATTAATTAAAAATTGTATTATTTTTATCCCACAAAATATTAAATATTACTTATACGGTTAGAAAGAAATAAAACTACTAAACAAGTAAAAGAACAAAATGAATAAGAGTCCGTCTCTTGAAAGACGGTCTTTCCATAAGTTATGGAAAGACCAAGGTTTAAAGTGTAAATTAGAAGAAATTAAGATAAAATTTTTGGGTTGCATAAACCGGGTTATAAATTTTATAACTACTACATGTTTCATACTAAAACTTTAATATTGCAACTAAGACCTTTTACCTTTTATTATTCTAATTAAACCCCGTCTTTCCATAAGTCTATGGAAAGACCGTCTTTCCCAAGACTTTGCCAATGAATAATTAGAAAAATGTTAAGGAAGGGAGATTATGATGCAGTAGAAACCTATCTATCTCCTATTTTGTGTTCAGAATATATTAAACTTTAAACTGATAGGAATACTTGCGGAATTAAAATCTTTTGAAGAATGGATCTACGAACCCTCACGCATGAAATTGAATAATGATCTCAATCTAGCAATAATAAAATAGCTCGCAAATAAAGAGTATGAAAGATGGTATATGTGAGTGATAAAAGAGTGTATAAATCCGTGCAAGGCCACCCTATTTGGCTATTTATAGGGTATAACTGGGCCAGTACAAATAGAAATTGAAATGTCTTATTGCAGATTTAAGAAGGTAAAATCATATTAAACTAAAATATCTAATTTAAATTTAAATGAGGACCATATTCATGCAAGTAAATCAATCCAAATATTGAATGAGTTCTTGAATGAATCAGCCTTGTCTAAATTTACCAAATCCAATTCTCATCCAATCCAAACTAAATATTCTAAACCTTAACTAAAATATAACCAAAAAAAGTATAGTTGATCTCGTATCATAAATAAAACCCAATAAAAGATGCAGTGAGGTAATAATAGATAGAGAATACAAATAACATCAATTTGGTTGAGTTAAAGAAGGAACCACCCTAACTTAAAGTTCGTTGCTCACGTCCGCCATCTTCAACCTCCAACGGTCTTGACTCCACCTTCATGTGATGAAAATTTCACATCTCCCTCCGACCTTCTCTCCCCCACCACAACATATCCGTCATCAACTAGCCACGAAGACAACAACATTTATTGCGTCGTTCAGCTACAATGAAGACAACAACATTTATTGCGTGGTTCAGCTACAATGAATTTGGTGATTCCCAATAGAACAATATCAAATTCAACATCCGCCTATAAACCAACAAAATTTCTATATTTTTTACTCAACGTTCGGCTATGAACCCGCTAAAATTTTTGAATTTGCTTCCGAAAATATTTACTGCATACAAATTACGATACATTAGATTCTCATGTGGTAACGAAGGCATACATATTTATAATGGGCGAGTTCATGTTTTTTTTTATGACAATGCTGATATGATCCTATTTTCTTTATATAAGTGCTAATATCATATTTTTTTTAAATTAAAGTGCTTATCTGAATCTATTTTTTTAACATAAGTGTTGATTTAATCATGTATTTTTTTTACTAAAGTGCTGATCTAACCCTACCTTATAATGAAAGTATTGATCTAACCCGGCCACCATCGGCTGGCGGCATTGACCAATGGTGATCGACGTTGATCAGCATTTACCGATGTTGACCGGCGGCAGAGTCTAGGGGTATAATGGTCATTAAAATTTTAGTTTTAAATCTATGGGTATTTTGATCTTTTCAGATTAGGTCAACGCCTGGATTTCTTTAATCAACGCCAGAATAGTGCAATTTGGGTATATTTGCACCATTGCTCAAAATCTTAAAGATAATTTAGCACTTTCAAATTTTACAAAATTGCATTCTTACTTTTTAAAGTTAGAGTTATTTATACACTTTACCCAATTTTTTTATTTCATCTTGATCATCTGATTTGGAAAATTCAGCAACTTATTTACCCATTAGACTTCCCATACACATCAACTTGTGGTGTGTGGATGCCGGATGCGAAAAGGGATTTCGACTTTCGCTCCATTCCATGCATATAAGGTTGGTCAGTTGTCGTCATTGATTTTGGGTGACTATGGATTAAGATCTCTTTACGTATTTATTTTCTCTAATTTAAAGATTTTTTTTTAGTGACAGATGCTAGTCTAGTTTAGGATTGTATTTCATTCATGGAAAGATCAAGGTATAAGTGTAAATTAGAAGAAATGAAATAAAAATTTCAGATTACGTGAATCGGGTTATAGATTTTATAACTACTACACGTTTCATAATAAATTTTTAATATTGCAACTAACATCTTTTATCTTTTATAAGATTAATTAAACCAAGTCTTTTCATAAATCTATAGAAATATTATTTTTGCCAAAAATTTGCTTTTTTTTTTTGGGAATCGCATCGATAAGGACTTTAATGACTGTTGATACAACAAAGTTTGCAAAAATTATTATACTAACGGGGTTCATATGTTGTTAATTAGAAAAGTAGGACAAAACTTTTATATACTTTCAATGTCTTACATATAAAAAAAATATTTTTACTAAAATTTAAAGTTTAGTCATCTAAAAACAACAATATGAATCATGAAAATTTTACTTAATTTAGTTACAAATGATTCAACAATTTAGACCACTTCATCTTTAACGCGTCCGAGAATGACAATTTTGAGTGAAAACTAGTACATCATGAGGAAACTATCTTAACAACGTAGTACTCACTGTAAATACCACACGCTTTGAGTGCTCTCTTTTTTTCGCCTTCTCTCATCGAGAACCATCCTAAATTATTATTATTAATTTGTTGTTGCAAAAAAATCATTATTATTTGGAATTCACGCCTATTGATTTCAACCACCACCACCATTGCGGACACGATACCCGTTTACCTCAACCACGATCTCATGACTTGTTGAACTATCTCTCTACAATCTTTTTAGAAAAATTGATACACAATTTGAACTCAATTATATGGAAATGGTGATCGGTGCTCCCCCTAAAATATTCTAAAGAAATGATATTTTTAAAAAAATTGACAGATTTATCTTGAGAGCTTTGAGGTCATCTTAACGTTGGGTGGTCTTAACTACAAGCTCAGGTCAATTAGGGGTATTTCAAAGTTTTGAAAAACTCGGAATTATATTTCCACATATAAAAGAGCTAAGGTTATATGAGATTTTTTCTTTTTTATCAGATTAAATTTTAGGACGTTTTTATCATTTTGTCATTGCCCAACATTGATTGCAAGTTTCGATCAATTTGACTTTAAAAAAAAGTCATATTAATTATCACATAGTAAGAAATCGTAGTTACGATAATACATTACTGGAAAACAGGTACATACGCACAGAGAAAAAATCATGAGTATTGAATACCGGTGTAGAAGTACACACTTGCACCGGTAAAACTCATGTTTACCATATTACCTACCGGTGCCTATGAATATATACACACATGTGCAAGGTCTACCAGTGTAGGTTAAATGTATAGAGATGGTAACAATTTGTGCTAATATATGCTGTTGCACCACTAACAAATTTACCGGTGTATGAACATGGTGAAAAAATGCACTCAATGATCACCTACCACCTTTTTTGGCAAGATAAAAATGGGAATTTTGGGAGAATGAGTTCATTAATGGAGTTTTTTGGTTGATGAAGGCATTGAATGATCTTCTATGAAGACCCTTGAAGGTACCATTTTAAAAATATATTTATGGATATTAATGATCTCATTGTTGGTTTTGGTTTGTAGACATATACATCTTGGGTGTTCGATCATTTGATAGTGATTGAGGTAGAATTGTTGACATTAGTTTGTGATTTGTTCTCAAAGTTCATGTAGTTATAATGCTTTGACTATTGATTGCTATGTTGTAGGACATTTTATGCATGTGGAAATTGGTGTGCATTAATGATCTTGCATGATTTGGATGTGCTCATGAAATTCTATTGTAATTAATGTGTTGAAATTTGATTGTGGGACATTTGTTGAAGTGTAGAGTTGAATCGTAACATCAAGAGGCGTAAGCATGTGTATGGCAACATTAGTAGGGTGAGCGGTGAATATATTGTCTTTGTGGATGAGTTTTTGGACCATGCTTTTAGTCGTGAGAAGCAAATATTATGTCCTTGTCGTGATTGTAGAAATCAAAATCGTACTGATAATAAGGATATGCTGAAACACCATTTGTATAGCATAGGCTTTGCGAAAGATTACGTGTTGTAGACGTTTCATGGGAAAAAAAATCACCACCGGAGGTGATAGTTAGTAGTGAGGAAGAGTGTTTTAGGGATACTAAATTGGATGACATGTGCAAGGAGGTAGTTAATGAATTTAGATGGAGGCCCGAGGTTTTGGCTAACTTTCTAGGTGAAAAGGATCGATCATTGTATCCCGGTTGCAAAAAGAAAGACACGGTCATGCCATGTTTGATAGAGTTGTTTAATTTGAAAGGTCTTGGTTCATGGAGTGATACTAGCATGAATAAATTGCTTAATTTTTTGGATGAGAAGCTTCTATTCGGTAACGGGGTGCCGGACAACCTTTACGAAGCTAAGAGAATTTTGTGTCCGATGGGAATGGAGTATGAAAAGATACGTGCTTGTTCGAACGATAGTGCCTTATATAGGGGTGACCTAAAGGATAAGATTGTTTGTCCAGTATGTAATGTGTCACATTATAAGAAAAGGAGAAACGTGGTTATTGGTGGAGAGCATGTCGTGTCGGTGAGGAGGCGGGTGCCCGCCAAATTTATGTGGTACCTTCCAATTATTCCGAGGTTGAGAAGGTTGTTTAAGAATGCTAAGGATGCAAAGAACTTGACATGGTACATGGATCGTGGAGGTTGTAAAGATGATGATATGATTAGACACCCGATTGATGCGGACCAGTGGAAGAAATTTGATAAGATGTATCCATAGTTTGCATATGTTGCGAGATAACATGGTTGCATTTGTTGGTGGGAAGGAGAGAAAAAAGGAACCTAAACCATTGACCGATGTAGCTATTCACAGCAAGGTGAAGAAATTGAATGTTGTTCTTGGTAAGAGGTTATCAAAGGGTGGTAGGGCAGTAGACGGGCCGTGGAAGAAAAGGTCTATTTTCTTTAATTTGTCATACTTGGAGGATTCGGAGGTTCGCCATTGTTTAGATGCCATGCATATCAAAAATAATGTTTGTGAGAGTTTGATTGGCACGCTACTAAACATTTCCGGGAAGACTAAAGATAGCTAAATGCAAGGAAAGATTTAGTGGACCTTAGTATTCAGTTGGATCTGGCACCAGAGGTTAGAGGGAAGCGAATGTATCTGCCTCCCACTCCTTACAATCTGTCAATTGCTGAGAGGAGGTCGGTGTGTGAGAGCATCCAAGGAAGGAAGGTACCGCCCGGTTATTCCTTGAATGTTAGTCGGTTTATGAATGATGAATTGCATCGTAATGCTTTGAAATCGCATGATTGTCATGTCCTTATGCAACAACTTTTTCCCATTGCGATCCGAGGTTGTTTGGATGAGGAAGTTAGATTTTATATTATGCGCTTGTGTTTCTTCTTCAACTCGATATGCAAGAAAAATCTTAGCAAGCAATAACCAGATGAACTGGAGGAAGATGTTGTTTTATGCCATATGGAGAAGTACTTTCCCCTGTCATTCTTTGACATCATGGTACACCTCATGCTACACTTGGTTAGGGAGATACGTATATGCAGGCCTGTTGGAATGTATTGGATGTACCCATTTAAGCGCCACATGGCTGTTTTCAAGGGTTATGTCCATAATCGTAGTTGGCCTGATGCATCGATTATTCAGAGGTACGTCACTGAAGAAATTATCTTGTACTGGGCATCGAACTTGTTTGGAAAAAAAGTGGCTGGTGCTCCCGGTGAACCATACTGCTATAGGTGAAATGGGAGTCCACTGTCTAAGGGTTTTATACTGCAGAAAGCAGAAAAAGAGCTGTTGGTGCCTCGATTAACGACTTCATACACCCTTGAATGCTGAGTTGATGACAATTTACCTGTATGTTTTACATAATAGTAGCGAGACCGCAATATATGTTCAAGAGCATGTTTCCATGTTGGAAGAGATTCATCCCAGACTGACCATCGAATAAAATACAAGTAGAGCATTCTTCAAGGTTTGTTAACTGGTTTTACAGGTGTTGCAATGTGGAAGGGATGCTTAGTAAGCTATGGCCATTTGCAAGGACACCAAACTGCACTGTAAGACCGTACTATGGTTATGACAATAATAATATTGGAGAAGGATGAGAAGAGCACGATGCAAAACAGTGGTGTTTATTTTGAACCTGAATCCATGTGGCATGCAAGCAAGAGAGATAAACATCATGTTGTTGCTGTGATGCCTTTCTATGGTGTCATTGAGAAAATTTTGGAGTTGGATTATGTATAGTTCAAAGTTGTTGTGTTCAAGTGTCGTTGGGTTGAACATGGTTTCAGTGTTGTAGTCGAAAAGCCCATGGGTTTTATGTTGGTTGACTTGAACCATGTAGGATACGAAGATGAAAAATTCATCTTAGTTTCCCAGGAACGAAAGTTTTTTTATATCAAGGACCCTTCAAATAAGAAGTTACATGTGGTACTTCATGGGAAGAAGGTTTACTTTGAAGAGGAAATTGATCACCTAGTTGTAATTGATAGTCCAGAGTTTCCATCAGTATTTCCTGGTTCAGAGGATGTAGAGGGGCCGTGGTGGGACGGTGTTCTCATGGTGATGGGTTGTGGGTTGATGAGAGCGGTGAAATAGTGGCTGGTGATAATGTGTTGAAGTGGAAGAGGTAGATAGCAATTTTCACGCAGTTGGATTTCCTACCAATGTTTTTGATCTGCACCATTTCGCATGTTTTAACCAATACATTTGACATAGTTTTTAGTTACTTTGAGTTGGTGGATTGCTAGTTTTAGTTGAGTTTACGTGACAGGGGGTTTAAACTGCCATGTTTGGTTTTCTTGTCTAAATCCCACAATCTGTAGACTTAATTGGTACTAATGGACATCTTGTATCCACGGGCTCTATGATCATCCTTGTGATCATCTTTAGTAGGTCACCTGTGGTTACTTTTTGGTTACATTCTTTGTGAAGGCGTTCGCAATGGTGGTAGAAGATTGAAGGCCATTTGTTTAATGGTAGAAGAGGCAAAGGCCATTCACATAAGAATGGTAGAAGATGAAGGCCACAAACATCAATGCATGGTAGAAGGAGATTGAAGCCAAAGATAGCCGGCTTTGAAGTTCAAGGCGGCCAAAGGTTAGAACGATGAATCGTGGTCTGAGAAGTGTTGCCTTAGTCCAAGAACAATCTAGGAATAATTAGCCTTCGAGGCTGGTTCCATTGGATTCTTCTTCTCGAGTACTACAAAATTGACTACTAGAACTCCCGATTCGGACTAACGGTTCACTCGTAGCAAACAAACAAAGTTTAGCCAACAATGCATGAGCGGCTGGTCACAGACTGCCCAAGGTTAAGCACCAGAAGCCAGTGACAAAGCACATGGACCATGCTACATAAGAGTTCCAGGGGTTCCGTGAAGACATGCAACAGACCTTCACGAGGCAAAGGCGTCGGGCCATGACAAAGACCCCGACCGTGGAGCTTAGAGATGAAGAAATGAAGATTTAGCTAAGTATAGAGCTAGTCCGTGAAAAACTTCACGAGTTGTGACAAAAGTTCTGAGCGAAGACAACAGGCTGCTCGAGGTCCGTGAAAACCTTCACAGACTGTGGAAAAACTCTGAGCTAAAAACCATGTTAAGTTCGTGGTCCGTGACAATCTTTATGAACCGTGGCACGAGACCTACTTCACGGACCATGTCAGATCTCACGGCTCGCGGCTATGAATGTTCACGAACTGCACCAGATCCCACGCCCCGTGCTTGAATGCTTCACGGACAGTGACATCAATGCCGGTCCGTGAAGCTTTTGGGATCTGACCTAGGGTTTTGCTATTTTTGCCTTATTTTTGTCCTATTTTTAGGCCCAATCTCCCACTACTATATATAGGGGCCTTAATCTTCTGCTAAACCATTGGAAGTGAATAGAAGTTAGACATGATATAGAGTAGATTCTCTCTCTAGTTTAGAGAGAATGAAGAGGAGAGTTCTTCTTCTCCTTTTGTTTTTCTTTTTTCCTTTCATATTATTTTCTAGATCCATGGCATCTAACCTAATATTGGCCATGGATCTAACCTTTGTAGAGTAGATTTTTCGCTTGGGATTCGTCTTGGCACTTATTATGTTCTATTTTATTTATGAGATTCATTAGATTCACCATATCCTTGTGTTTATGATAGTATTGTGATTGTATTAAATGTTATAAGTGCATGAATACTACACCACATATAAGCACAATTTGGGATATATTCATGTATGGTGCAATTATTGATGTCCCCTTGGGAAGAAAATCCTAGATGTTAGAATGGGTAGGGGAGAACGCGTCCACGTGGGTGTGTGCACGGGGGATTCAAGAATGCTCTGACCCATTTGCTGTCGCACCAGTCTTAGCTGACTTCGTAATTATTTTCCGAGAGGCTGTGGGTAGAGATAGTTAATGGTAGCAAGATAGGTGTTGTGTTGAAACCCTAGTATCACAAATAAGGTGCCTACGATCCTCGAGCTTAGTGTATATATGACCTGGGAAGAGTAGTTGCATTCGTGGTGAAAGCCTGGGACATAATAGCAAGAGGGAGAAACAGACCTACAATGATGGTCGGACCTTGTTGTACTCCCCTAATTATGATGGCGGCGCCGATTGAGGGTTGTGAGTACCATGACAGGGTTGGGAAAGTGTATGCCATCAGCCACACCAAGTGTTGTGAACACACTTATAGGTCTTTTGTTTGTCTATATGTGAATGAATCGGGGATTGAAGCATTCGAATTACCATGTTGCTAAATGATTCCCAAGTGCCTAGTATAAATAGTTTACTTGTTTTTCAATTGCATACATGTAGTTGTTAGTTGAAAACACCAAACACCCACCCCCCAGTTGCATGTCTACACTAGTTGTTCCTTTCACTTGTGCGGATTGATGACCCGCACAAGGTTGTGTTTTAATTAGTACTTGAGCCCTAGAATTATTGTGGACAAACCCAGGGCTTGCCGCTAACTACCCTTTAGGTAGCATAGCAGTGAGATCAAGGTGCAGAATTATAAATCTCTATCTTTGACCCATAAGCCCCTTGGCTCGGGTTTTAAAGACAACCGGGTTAGGGCAGGTCAAATTTTGGCGTCATTGTCGAGGATGCTTTTCAGTTCGAGTATTAGTTAAGCATAACGTGTTAGTAGAGTATCTAGTATTGTTCTTTTATTTGTTTGTTGTTGGTTTTTCTCAGAGTAGGTATTGCTTGAGTCTTGGTGCAAACAGAGGACCCTTGCACTACGATTCCAAATTTTGTGTGTTTTCTTTGTTGGGGTTTAATTAAAAAAAGAAAAAAAGTGGGAAAGCACTCAACGGTTGATGCTTTGTAGGGTGTGTCATTATGATCATCCTACGGAGTGTTACCCTAGGTTGAGTGACTTTGGGCGAAGAGAGGCTCAACGAGTGAGATTTTTTAGGATATGTCATTGTGACCACCCTACGGAGTCTTGTTCTTGGATGAGTGAAATTGAGAGATAGGTAGGAGTTGTTAGTTCCCAAGGCCTATGGGATCAAGATTGTTATCCATACCACGACTCTCCAAATTCAAGATTTAGTGGTAACTCGAATTTGTGGTATGGAAATGCATTGGGAAACCAACACGTTGGGTTAGATAGTTGGATTTCACCAACTCACTCAATGCTCCCAAACCAATCCCTAGGATTGGTTCCTAAATTGGATTCTGTAGAGATTTTGCAAGCTATAGCTAATGTGACCAAGAGTAGTGAGTTGCTCCAATCACAAGTGCTTAGCAATACTAGCGATTTGGGAACTCAACTATTCTCAAGCATTGAGAAAGTTGAAGGGCAACTGCTAGGGTGAGCCAACTTGAAACCCAATATTCCGAAAATGAGTCATCCCTAGTTGAATGTGAAATTTTGGTAGATGAATCTTAAAGGGATGGGGAAAGGTTTGTTGGGAGTGAAAAAGTTGAGGAAAGGGTGATTATACTTAATTTTTCATATTACTTATTTGCACCCCTACTTCCACCTATATAACCAATTCCCACATTTTTGGAAACCTTAGAGGAAACCATAGGGAAGCCAATTGAATATGCTAAACTTCCAAACCAATTATTCCCTCTAAGGTTGACTCCTCCCCTACTATATTTTCCTCTTGGAAGATTCTTGCCCCCTGCTCTTCATTTTTGGTTGTCTAAGGTGATGGGGTACAAACCCTCACCCTATGGATAACATTAGGGTTGTGCCGACAACCTTAAAAATACAGAGCTTCCCAGGAGGCAACCCGAGCTTTAAAAAAAATATTATTTTAGCTTTTTTGGTGTGTTTTTCTATTTGTAGTTTTTAAAAAACAATTTGGGGCACTATTGCACTTGCTGTGCAGGTTTGTTTTATAGGAAGCTTATGGTTCTTGGAGGAAGGTGAGCAACCAGGGAGTCCAACTCATGAACCATAAAGATGTAGTTCGTGACGCTCAAAATGGTGGACATGGAGGAGGCCCAAACCCCAAATTCATAGGGCTTGTAGACGTACAATGACCCATGAAGCTCCATACTTTCCTACACCACCCAATCACTATTTCTTCCCTACCACCACCAAAATACCACCCAAAACCCACCTACCCTCAAAACCCCTGAGACACACACATCGAGACCTAAGAGGTAACTCTCCATTGTGATTCAATTCCTTATTTTATTTGTGATGCATGATAGTGGTTAGATTGAACTTTCTTGATTAGAGGTTTGGGGTAGTATATTGAGAGTGATGGTAGTTTGTTCTTTACATTTCATGATTGTGCCAGCAAGGGTATATTTTATTGTTCATTTTTCATTATAAGTGCTTGCCTATTTCTTTCCATTGACATGTATTCTTTGATTTTGTATATGCATTGAGGACAATGCAAGCTTTAAGTGTGGGGAAGGAGATTAGATGGCACTTATGATTTTTAGTTGTTTTTATGTAGCTAATAGCTCTTCTAAGAGCATTTTGAAAAAAAATTAAAATTTAAAAACCCGGATAAGTCGAAAACCCAAAAGGGCAACTTGGGTAACATGAGGAAAAGTTGGATAGGTCGAAAGGCCTAGGTAAAAGTGAGAGGCTTGGCCCGGCTAGACTTACGAGTCTAGGCAAAAGTGAGAGGTTATGTAGAAAAAGGTGAGAGGTGAGCACATTTTGTGGGATAAAGTTAGGATGAAAACCCGAAAGGGCACCTAGGCAAAATGAGATAAATTGAGAGGAAAAAGAAGAAGAAAAAAGAAACAAGGAACTAGGTTGACCATACATTGGACTCCTTTGTTGCAACTAGGTCGAGAATCATAAGTTATCTCTATGTTGCAACCAAGTCGACAGCTTTTGGATTTCCTTGGTGGATTTTTTTGCTTGAGGATTACTCTTTGATTACATTTGGGACTACTTTGGGGAAAGTAAGCTTGGCTTTATTCCGATCTTTTGTCACTTATCTTTTTTCATACACATTTACTTGCTTTGGGTGGTTTGGTTGCTTTAGAAACTTTTGGGAGTGTGAGAGTTGTGAGAATTTTCACCTTCATTGGGGAACTAGGGTAGCTTGGGAATAAGTTGAATGCATTGGCCATTTTTGCATGATTCATTCCGTTTGAACCTTTTTCTTTGATTTAATTTACTCGGGGACGAGTAAAGGTTTAAGTGTGAGGATTCTGATCTGCACTACCAATGCATTTGATATAGTTTTTAGTTAATTTTAGTTGGTGGATCGCTAGTATTAGTTTAGTTTACGCGATAAGGGGTTTAGACGGCCATGTTTGGTTTTCTTGTCTAAATCCCCCATTTTATAGACTTAATTGGTATTAATGGACATCTTGTATCCACGGGCTCCATGATCTTCCTTGTGAACATCTTTAGTAGGTCGCCTGTAGGTACTTTTTGGTTACATTCTTTATGAAGGTTATTTTGCAAGGGTGGTAGAAGATTGAAGTCATTTGTTTTTAACGGTAGAAGTGGCGAAGGCCATTCACATAAGAATGGTAAAATATGAGGGCCATGAATATCCATGCGTGGTAGAAGGAGATTGAAGCCAAAGATAGGCGGCTTCGAAGTTCAAGACGGCCAAAGGAGAAAATGGTGAATCATGGTCCGAGGAGTATTACCTTATTCCGAGAAAGACCAGGAAGAATTAAGCTTCAAGGCTGGTTCCATTGGATTTTTATTCTTGAGTACTACAAAATCGACTACTAGAACTCCCGATTCGAACTAACAGTTCACCCGTAGCAAGCAAATGAAGTTTAACCGATGAAGCACTAGCAGCCGGTCACAGACCGCCCATGATCAAGCACCAGCGGCCCGTGACAAAGCACATGGACCGTGCTACATAAGAGTCCCAAGGGTTCCGTGAAAACATGCACGTAACCTTCACGTGGCAAAGGCATCGGGCCGTGACAAAGACCCTGAACCTTAGAGCTTAGAGATGAAGAATTAAGATTCGAATAAGTATGGAGCCGGTCTATGAAAACCTTCACGAACCATGGGAAAACTCCGAGCCAAAAATTGTGTACTGTTTGCGGTCCGTGACAGTCTTTACGGACCGTGGCACGAGACCTTCTTTATGAACTACGCCAGATCCCACGGCATGCAGCTATAAATGTTCACAAACCACGCCAGATCTCACATCTCATGCTTGAATGCTTCAGGGACCGTGACATTCGTTCCTGTTCGTGAAGCCTTAGCGGCTGACCTAGGATTTTTACCCCTTAGTAAGAGAACCCTGGATGTTAGAATAGGTAGGAGAGAACGCACCTACATGGGTGTGTGCACGGGGGATTCGAGAATGCTCTGACATATTTGTCGTTGCACAAGTCTTAGCTGACTTTGTAACTATTGTTCAAGAGGTTGCGGGTAGAGATAGTTAATGGTAGCAAGCTAGGTGTTGTGTTGAAACCCTGGTATTATAGATAAGGGGCCTACGATCCTTGAGCCTAGCATATATAGGACCCAGGAGGAGTAATTGCATTCGTGGTGAAAGCCTGGGACATAATAGCACGAGGGAGAAACATGCCTACAACGATGGTTGGACCTCGTTGTACTCCCCTAATTTTGATGGCGGTGCCGGTGGAGACTTGCGAGCGCACCCACTATACAGGGTTGGGAAATTATATGTCATCGTCCACACCACGTGTTGTGAACACACGGATAGGTCTTTTGTAGCTCTCAATAATTCTCTCTCTAGCTCTGGGGCGAAAAAAAGAAGAAAAAAGGCGCAGCCTTTCTTCCATCTTTTGGAAGCCGATTTCTTCAATTTCATTAACAATCCACCGATGAATTATGGTTTAACGGATTCTACTCTGGATTCTGCACAAAACTATATGCAATTCGTGGTGAGTTTTTGATCTAAATCGGCTTTGGAGTAGGGTTTGAATTCGGCAAAGAGGGTTCTTGGTGGATCTTGATCGTGATCTGGACTTGGAGTGTGGATTTGGTTTCGGATCAGGATTTGGGAGGGAGATCGCAATTGTTCTTCACTTGAGTTCTAGTTCGAGAAGGAGTTTGATTGAAAAACTCAATCTTTCTTCGATTTGGATTGGGATTTGGTGTGTGCAAAGGAGTATAAAGGTTTTGATTATAATTTTCAGCACGAATTATAATCAAATTCCTACAACTTGGATCGGATTTGGCACCAAGATGGGAGTTTGATCGGAATCCAACTTCGGACGCAAGAATTGAGTTCGGTTTGCTTGGAGATCACGGTTTTCACGGTTTCCAGGTTTATTCGATCCATCTTCTTGAGTTTTGTTTTAATTTCGATTTGGAGCATGGTTTTATGTATGTGTGCATCCGATCTAGTGCTTGCAAGATTTCGGTTTTAAGATCACTTCTTGATCCGATTTCTCTTAGGTTTTAAATCGGTTTTGATTCAAGTATTGTTATTGCTTGTTTTCAAACTTGGGTTTCACATTGGTGGATTACGGTTTTGTTTTCAAGCTTTTGGTGCATGTTTTGCATGTTCTTGAAGTTGTTTCGTGATTGGTGATTTCGGCTTTGTGTGAAGTTTGTTCTTGAAACCGATTAATCCTAGGGTTTTTCGATTTAGAGTGCAAGCTTTGTTTATTGTTGGTGTGCTTTCGATTGGTGATTTTCCGATCGGATTGTTTGTTTTTGTTTGTGATTTGGTTGTTTTGGTGAATCCGATCTGTTTTATCGGAATTCATCCATTACAATGGTGATGAATATGGGAAATAAATTGGGTGAAAGGAACAACAATGGTGATGGTATGGCCGATATGAATGTTAATCAGAGGAAGAATCAGCAAGTGCAACCAAGAGATTGGAATGATCCAAAACTAGAGAGGAGAAGGAGATGGGATGATCCTGAAATTCTAATGAATAAGTCGGACATTGAAGTTGTTGCAAATAATGGAGATAGTGTCGATTTTGTGCTCACTGATGAAGAGATTCATAAGGATCTACATAAGCCATTTTTCGGATTCTTGGGTGTGTTTCCGGGATTCTTTCCAGGTATGTATGCCATTCGTACATTGTTGGTAGCGAAGTGGGGGGTGCAGTGTAATGTTCAGACCAAGCAGAATGGATACGTCATGTTCAAGTTCAACAGTGCAGAGGATAGAGACAAGGTGATGAATGGTCCTGACCATTATCTCCATGGGAAGAAGTTGTTCATGATGCTAGTTGATGAATCTGGGCAATATAATGCAACCATCCAAGCCACTAAACCAGTTTGGTTAAGGATGGAACACCTACCAAAGGCGTATTGGCACAAGAAGTCGTTAGAGAAGATTGCTACTTCACTCGGAGAACCTATCCTTATGGACAATGGTACTCTGGAGTTAAGGGGCTATTATGCACGTCTCTTGGTATGGATCGATACATCCAGAAAGCTTAAGGAGGAGGTGACTTTTCGTATTCCATCTGGTGATTTGTTTGTCCAAAAAATCATCTACGATTATTGTAGGCCTTGGTGCACTAATTGTGGCGAAAACAATCATCTCATGGAAGAGTGTGATGACTATTGGAATGCCAAGGAGACACAACAAAAGAAATCTATGGCCGAGAGCAAAGTTGTGAAGGTGAATGGCAAGAAAAATATGAAAACTCGGTACAATGATCATGTTTGGGTTCGGAAAATGCAAGCTGACACTATTGGAGATAATCAGAACTCAAATTCGGTTGGAGGCAATGAGAAGGTGACAATTGAGGATGCCTCTTCGGACAATGAGGATGTAGAAAGGCAAAGGAAAGGGAAAGGAAAAGTGGTTGAAAGCATAGTAAAGAATATCGAGAGAGTTGGAAGTGCAAGAAAAGGGCCAGGAATATCGATTCGGGGAGAGCAGGACGATGATCATCGGGCCGTTGTTGCGCTGCCTGCAGCACCTACGCCCGTTGCTATAAGCACTGGCGCTGCAAGCACGGGCGCTGGAATTCGTGGCGCGGGTGCTAAATCGAGGCAAACAGCGCCTGGAGATGCTGGCGCTGGGCGCGGCGTTGGCACCAATTCTGCTCAAGCGCTGCCTGGAGCTGCTGGCGCTGGAAAACAAGCACAATTAGCGCACGGTAGAAGCACTGAGCGCAAGCAGTCCAGCACTCGTTCGGCCATTGAATCCGATAAAAAACAGCAAGCGTTTGGAGATGATGATAATCCGGTTGAAGGGGCGGGTAAACTGCCTAAGCAGATGATTCATCCGGATGCTCGGGGCTCTAAAATACCAAGATTGCACAGGGGTAAGAGTAAGAGTAGACCTCCCTCCGAATCAGGGGTTTTGACTAGGTCTAGAAGCAAGAGCAGGACTCGATTAAATGAGCAAGGGAAGGGTATCCAGAAACCTTTTCAGCGAATGCTATCAGCTACAAGGAGCCATTCGGATAGTTCTGGAAGTAAATCGACTGAAGGCGGCGGTCCGAAGCCACAAGGGACCTCTGTTTCCCAATGAATACATCAGCAATGAATGTCAGGGGTCTATCGGCTCCTGTGAGAAGGAGGTGGGTGAAAAATATCATCTCCACGAATAGAGTTGGTCTGTGTGGTTTGTTGGAAACAAAAATGGAGGAAAAGGTGTTGCGCATTTTTCTGAAAAGTTTTAAGGGTTGGAAGTTTACGCACAATTTTGAACTGTGGCAGAACTCGAGGATATTAATCATCTGGGATCCGAAAGGCTTCTTGGTTGATGTTCTAGGGAAAACGCCGCAATGTATTCATTTGAAAGTTCGTAATCTTGTTTCTGGGATTGAGTTTTTCTGCACATTTGTGTATGGGCATAGTGAAGGACGTTTGGCGCGTTTACCACTATGGGAGGAGTTGAAGTCGTTTGGAGCTAGCCTGAATGCGCCTTGGATGGTCCTTGGTGATTTTAATGCTATCCTTAGCGTTGAAGATCATTACGGGACTAATGTACCTAGTCTGTATCCGATGAGGGAATTTCAGGATGTTTGTGTAAAGTGTGGACTTAGGGATGCACCTGCTTTGGGAGAACATCTAACCTGGCATAGTGCGGATTGGAAGATTTGGAGGAAGATGGATAGAGTGCTATTGAATCACGGTTGGGATGAAGCTGCCTGTCGCACAACCTTCTTACCAATCTCGGCTCAATCAGACCACTCTCCCATGGTGGTGGATATGTCGCAGGAGATTGATGGAAAGGGAAGGCCTTTTCGCTTTCAGAATATGTGGTTAGGTCATCCGAATTGTGGACAGATTGTAGAAGATTATTGGAGTCCGTCGGTTGAAGGGACTAAGCAGTTCTCGGTGACTAGGAAATTATTTCGTATGAAGTACCCCTTGAAGGAATTGGGTCGACTTGATTTAAGCCATATTTCTGAGAAGGCAAAGGCTGCGGATGCAGAGTACAACAAGGCTTTCGATGAATTCGATGCTAAGTATGCTTCGGAGGATGATGTTGCGGCATTGCGTAAGTTGAAGAAGCAAGCAATGTTGTTTTATTTGGCGGAGTCTTCCTTTCTTGCGCAAAAGGGAAGGATTAATCATATTACTCAGGCGGATAAGGGATCACAGTATTTTCACTCTATGGTCTCTGCACGAAAAGGAGGAGGTATCCCTGCAATTATCGACAGTGACAATCGGATCGTTACTTCCAATAGTCGCAAGGGAGAGTTATTTGCGGAGTTTTATAAAGGACTATTCGGTATGAAGAGGGACAGAGTGGCCACGGATCCGAGCATATTTGATGAGAGTTCGAAGCTTACCGAGGTGGAAAGAGCCTACTTGGATCAGGATGTGGTGAGTATTGAAGTTAAACAGGCGCTATTTGCAATGGCGGACGATAAGTCTCCGGGTCCGGATGGCTATACGGCAGGATTTTTTAAGAAGCAGTGGAATACAGTGGGAGAGGAAGTTACGGCTGCAGTACTGGAATTCTTTCAGACAAGCGACATTTTGGCGCAGCTTAATCACACTGCAGTGGCTTTAATTCCGAAGAAGCCAGATAATCTGAAGGTCGGCGACTTCAGACCAATTGCGTGCTGCAATGTGGTCTATAAAATTATCACGAAAATTATGGCGAATCGGATTGAAGGTATTTTACCAGGTATTATTGACCCTAGTCAGGGAGCATTCGTGAAGGGCAGAAACATCTCGGATAATGTCATGTTAGCGCAGGAATTTGTCCGGGGATATGGCAGAGTTCGAAATTCGCCCAGATGTATGATTATGGTGGATCTTCAAAAAGCGTTTGATACAGTCTCTTGGGATTTCTTAGAAGAAGTTTTACTTGGACTGGGATTTCCGGAAAGACTAACGAGCAGAATTATGACCTGTGTGCGCACTTCTTCGTTCTTGATTGCAGTCAATGGTAAACTATGCGATCACTTTCAGGGACAGAGGGGTATTCGTCAGGGTGACCCTTTGTCGCCTCACCTGTTTGTGATCTGTATGGAGTATTTCTCGAGATTACTGAAAAGGAGGACGTCATCTAGGCATTTTACATTCCATCCGAGATGCGAGACTCTTCGGATCATGCATTTGGCCTTTGCAGATGATCTCATGCTCTTTTCTAAGGCGAACACGAGTTCTGTACATATACTCATGGACGCCTTGAATGAGTTTGAGCGCACTTCGGGTTTGGGAATTAATGCAGCAAAGTCGAAGTTCTTTGGGGTTGGTATAAAGGAGGATCTGAGTTTCACAGGTATCCCTTGGGCGACATTCCCAGTTAGATACCTAGGCGTGCCACTTGATTCTAGCAAGTTGAAGGTGACACAATTCGGTACACTATTGGGAAAGGTAGATTCGGAAATAGCTAAATGGAAGGGCCATACCCTCTCCTATGCTGGCAAATTGGAACTTGTGAGATCAATTGTTGGAGGTATTGCGGGATTTTGGATCCAGAATTTCGTTATACAAACTACGGTAATGGATGCTCTTGAACAGAAATGTAAAAGGTTTTTATGGGGAGGAAAACATAAGGCGAAGGTGGCATGGAAGAAACTTTGTGCGCCTAAGTCTTTTGGAGGCCTCGGTTTGAGGGACTTTGTTACGTGGAATAGGGCTTCAATGGCTAAGAGGCTGTGGGATGTTCACTTGAAAAAGGATAGCTTTTGGGTCCGATGGATTCACTCATACTACCTTCAGGGAGTAGATTTTTGGGGATTAAATCCGAGAATTGCAAATGGGAGATTGGGAGAGCGATACTCGAGCTACTTCGGTGACCTCTGCAAACTCAGGGATGAATTGTTCGCAATGTTTAATGGTGACTTGCAAGAGGTAATCGGCCATCTTGGCGTTTGGTCTGGCTCGGGAAAGTTTACCAGTGCAGCTTATCTTCATATGCATCGTCATAAATACCCGAATGTTTATGATGTTGGTCGATCAAGTGAAAGGGTTTTCAACAGTATTTGGCGTGGGTTTGTTCCGCCGAAATTCTCATTCATCACTTGGTTAGCGGTCATTCAGAGACTTCATACTAAAGATAAGCATCGGATGGAGGAAGGGGATAGCATGGAGAAGGTATGCTCTTTGTGCCATTTGGAAGAGGAGACAAATGAGCATTTGTTTTTCAAGTGTGAATTTTTTGAAGTTGTTTGGGGGCGTATTCGGACTTGGATTGGTTTAAGGAGACGAACTAATTCAATCCAAAGTTCTATGACTTGGGTGAAGAGGCAAGTAAAGGGCTCCAAGATGCGAAAGAAGTTTGGTATACTAGCCTTGATCACCACGGTTTATCGCCTTTGGAGGGAAAGGAACAATGTGGTTATGGATGGTGCTCAACCAAGTTCAGAAAGAGTGGTGAAAATCATCATGAAGGATTGCTACATGGTGATGAATAGGCTGTTTCCGGAGGAGCACTTATTCTAAATGGAGAGGCTGCTTGGAGATTGAAGGGTGCTGGCGGCAACGTGCTATGTGCTTCACAATTCGGGTCAAGGTGCTTCATTCCTGGCGCTGTGCTGGCGTCAGGCGTAGCGCTGGAATTCGTTACGGCGAAGGGATGCAGGACGCCAGCAAGGGAGATGGTTTTGGCGAGTGAAGGCTGGAAAGGTGTGTCACGGTTTGGCTATTCTGGCGCGGTTTTAAGTGATAGATGATGCGGTTTTCAGCGCCGGGAGAGGCTGTTTTGGGCTCGATGGTGTCCGGATTGGCCTATGGTTTTTCTTGGACTTCTTTTGGCACTTGCAGCTCGGCATTCAGGTGGAGGCAATAGGTTTTAGAGTAAGGATTTCCGTCCTCTTACTCTTTCTCCTAAGCCTAGTTTTTACTATTGATTTGACGGTTATTTATGCGCTTTATGCTCGCGCTACACTTTGTGTTAAAATAGCATATAGCTGTCCATTTGCTCAAAATGGAGTGGGCGAGTACATACTCGCCACGCTTGGTGCACGCGGTAGAAGTGCATCCATTCTCACATCTTTCGGAAGTTGGTTTTATTGGGAGACACTAAGGTCCGAGGCACGGCCTCATTCATCTTGGCCCATAGGATCAGCTTCGGTGCAAAAGGAGAATGCCAGAAGGCCAATAACATCCCTCTTTCTTCATCTTAGGGATGTATATGGTAGAAGCGGTTGTCCATTTGGTTCATCGGCTTCAAATTATATGCGACATCCAAGACCCGAGACACCCTCGGCTGCATTAGGATTTTCTTATTATCCGTTCTTGGTTCTTAGTCCCTTCATCAACGATCCAAATACTACAATACTTCAAGACCCGAGACCCTTCTCGGTTGCATTTCGGAATTGGATTGAAGAAGGCCCCATTTGTTAGGGGTAGAAGCGGATTTGTTTTATGGGTAGTGAGTTTGTTCTCACCCCATCATTTGGGTTATAGCCTGTGTTTTTCCAGGTTGTTTTTGTGCTCCCTCTGCTCGGCTATCTTGCATTGGGTTGGTTGTTATTTTATTTGGACAAAAGGGGGGGGATAGTTGAGTGTTGTCTCCTGGA
Source organism: Rubia yunnanensis (assembly GCA_037428765.1). Taxonomy (NCBI): domain Eukaryota; kingdom Viridiplantae; phylum Streptophyta; class Magnoliopsida; order Gentianales; family Rubiaceae; genus Rubia; species Rubia yunnanensis. Next base: position 90,602,532 of record CM075066.1, read on the forward strand.
TTTACACTCTACTATTCCCCCCCCCCTACCTCTTTCGGATTTTACTCCTTAGGTTTACTATGTAGCCTAGGGTTGGATTCTTTTGTATTTGGTGGGGTCCATTTAGGGCTCCACTGCAGGTTCCACCGTCTATACTATTTACCTATTTACGACGGATAGGTCTTTTGTATGTCTATATGTGAATGTATCAAGAATTGAAGCATTAGAAGTACCATGTTGCTAAATGATTCCTAAGTGTCTAGTTTAAATAGATTACTTGTTTTTCAATTGCATGCTTGTAGTTGTTAGTTGAAAACACCAACCCCCCCCCCCCCTTCCCCAGTTGCATGTCTACACTACTAGTTGTTCCTTTCACTCGTGCGGATTGACGACTCGCAAGAGGTTATGTTTTAATTAATACTTTAACCCTAGCATCCTTGTGGACAAACCCAGGGCTTGCCGCTTACTACCCCTTGGTAGCTTAGCAGTATGAACAGGTACAGAATAGAAATCTCTATCTTTGAATCGTAAGCCCCTCGGCTTGTGTTATGACGACAACTGGGTCGGGGCAGGTCAGTTTTGTATAATACTCATCCCTTTATGTTGTGAATTAGTGTGACATGAATGTGGACCGCTCTTTGTTTTATAATTGCTTGTTATGATCTGTACTACCATTGGAATGTATTTGTATTGAATGGATAAAAATTTAATATTAATGGTTTACTATTTTTTTGGTTTTTAAGACATTTGCACCGGTAAAATAGTAAAATACCAGTGTAGGAAAACAGAGTAGATGCTCTATTTCTTACACACGCACCGGTATATTGTATATACGCACCAGTACATATGCCGGTGCTGGATACTTAGAAAAACTTTAAGTATTTTAGTCTCGGGTCCCAAAATTTAAATTTTTTTCCATTTGAAAGAGCCTAAAGCAACTGCGTTTTGCCGTAACATACACCAGTAAGGATCACATACGCACCCGGTATATATACCGGTGCTGGTTAAACAAAATTTCACATTTTTTGTCTCGGGTCTCAAAATGTATTTTTTTTTTACATTTAAAGCAGCCTCAAGCAGCTGTTTTTGGACATTATATACATCGGTATATTTTACATACACACCGGTATATATTGTTTTTCAGAATATTTTTTTTACATTCAAAGCATCCTAAAGTAGCTGATTTTGCCTTTTCTTTACATTAGTATGCCATAATTACCGGTGTAAAAAATTAAAGTGCACTTCAATTCAAAGCAACAACACATTTTCACTTACCAAGTTTTGCATCTCTCACCCTATATCATTTCCCTCAAAGACATATCAATTGAAATCCGTCAATGGTGCCAATGGAATCAGGTAAATGACTTTAGTACCTTTTCTATATGATTAACTAACCTTGGAATCTCAACAACATTGATTGACCATTTGATATCATGAATAACTTGACTTGCATGCAAGGTTTTTGATAAAATGCTTCAATGTGGTTTTAGGAAATGGCACCTAAATCCAATTTGAAAATGATACGCCAATCATCCTCTCCTTCTCCACCAAATGCGTAATCGTGCACTTACCCGGATGGTACCTTTGTATCCAAGGAGGCTAGGTTGGTACATGAATCATACAAAGGACGCCGACATCACCCTGAGAGAAGAATTGAGGTATCTCCCCCATTTGAACAAACCATCTGCATGTTTGGGTGGGAAAAATTCTGCGATACTCCACAACCATTCAACCTAAGTATCGTAAGTAAGTTTTATGCAAACTTGAGGTACGGCCCGAACCTGAGTCAAGTGTCTGCAGAGGCATAATTGTCCCTACACACCAGAATCTATAATTGGTTTGTTTGGGTTTCCCAATGTTCCAAACGATGAGGACAAGTTCCTAGCACTCCGTAATGTCGATGTTGATGACTATTATTTAAAAGATCCAATTAGAAAAGAGATCGTTGGGACAGTAGTTAGGCAAGGTACTGACATAGATGAGCTTGTCAAACCAGGTTGCAGCAAAATATCGAAGAAGGCTCTAACTCTGGAAATGAGTGGGTGGTATCACTTCGTGGTGTCTAGAATAGACCCAGCAACTCTGAACATGGAAGTCCACAAAATTCGCATGACCATCCTTTACACAATAAAGAAGGAACTTAGATGGAACGTTGGTTGTTGAATTTGTATCATGTTAAAGGCAGAACGGGATAGGATGAGGTCCTATGGTTTTTGCAATATCATTTCGGCCCTTTGTTCAAATGTGGGAGTTAATGCTTGTCCACATGAAGTTTATGGGCAACCAATTGGTAAGATTTATGTGGACTCTTTCTACAAACTACCATCTGACATGCATGTCCCTACCATTGAATCCAGAGTCGTAGCCTTGGAGGTCGGTGTACCAAACTTGCTTGAAGAATCAAAGTATCAGAGGTCCTGGTTTCGACCACATGGCTAAGGTTATAAACTATCAATTTCACGACGCCGTGGAAGCTGTTAAAAATTTCCCTACCTTCTGTAAATGTGATGTGGAGGACATGGATGTTGGTACAAGTACCCATGATGGGGATGCAACAGAAGACGATGATGATGTGGAACCATTTTCTCATTACTAGAAAACTTGTTTTAGTTGATAAAAATTTGAATTCCGTACCTCCCCCTTAATTTGTTGCACTTAGACAGTCTAACACTTGTAGTTTTATTAGAATCTAATTCATTCCAGCTTAAATAACTTGGGCAGTTATTGTTCGAGTTAGAGATTTTATAATCTTTGTGGTTTTTTTCTGGTAAAATTACTCCCAAGCACACAAATTATGTCTAAAACGTATAGTTGGGCTAGAAGAAAGATCAACACCCTGTATGAAACCTACATTATATTACGTGAATAGTTAGAATAAAAAAAATCTAAAATTCGGATCTATGGAGGTTCCCCATAAAATTTTGGGGCCACAGTTCAATTTTTGGTAATATAGTGCAAACATTCAATGTTGGTTTTACATGCCCTACCGTGCACCCGTTTGGGACGGAAATGCATAAACATGATCGTATTGTAATGAATTGCATTTTAGTGCCACCAATTTTAAATTTTGATGCTTCCAAGATTCTTGGAGGGACTGAAGTGCAAAAAGTAAAAAATATTTACTCGTACAACGAAATTGAAATCCTCTTGAACAGGATGGTAGTCCAAACGTCCATAATGTATTTCCCAGCTGCACAATTGGGGAAATGGATGGGTTCGGACCCTATACTGAGATTGGGAGATAATTGAATTACACATTGAAGCTTTAAAGAAAACCTTTACCGTTTACTCTAGAGCATGTACTAGCTCTTTCGGCCATTTCACCACCAGGTCACAATTATGCTGCAAATGTGATTTAAACCTGGAATATTAAATTTTGTACTTTATATCGTTTCTGAACGTGTCGTATACGCATGTTAGATTCGGGGGACCTAATTGCAAGAAAAAAATCAACAATATTTAGAGTCGTATTTACCTTAGATGTAAAGAAATTATCCATATTAAGTTTCCAGCAACAATAAATGGTATTCGAATCCATGGAATAGTGGTCTACGGGGTGACTATAAATGTTTGGGGTCAAAGTGAAAATTTTACAAAATATAGAAATGCTACGGGGCCCATGCTTAGTTAAAATAAGGTTCAAACAACTAATAGTATGTCTAATTAAATCAATTATGCTTCAATTTGAGTAATTAGTGTGCTAAGAAAATATGTGGAAGGTAAATGAAAGAGTACAAAAAATTGTACAATAGGATTTCTTTAGATACCCCGGTATATTTATATATTACCAATGTAAGATTCAAATTTTTCGTGGCGCGAAACGAAAAATATTTTAAATTTTGTTTTGGTCAATAGAGGGATATTTTTTACACAAGTAATGGTATCAACTCCCATCAATCATCATAACTTGCCATAACTTCCCCTTATCTTTGCTATAAAAGATTGAACAAAACACAACCTTTGGCCAAGTACAAGAGAAAGAACAACTGTTCCATATTCACCAATTTTGCCTATTTGAGCCATCTAGTAGTGGAAGTTTGCACATTTTCGTTGCATCGGTGAAGGTTAGTAAGATTTCTTTAGTTATCAATGGGTTTCCATATCAATTTTTTTGAAAGAATCATTAATATTGATATGCCCAACACATGTTCGACAAAATGCCTCAATGACCAAAAACTTGTTATTGAAGAAAATACCATTTGATAGTCGTATGTGGTATTATTATACAAATGTGGGGATCACTACCACAGAGACCCACCTCTAGCACTAGTTTTTTAGCACCGGTTTAAAAAATCGGTGCAAATATTGTAATAGCAACGGCTTTTTTTGTCAGCACCGGTTATTTTAACCAGTGTTAAATTAGCACCGGTTATAATTATGTTAGCACCGGTTTTATTTATTATAACTGGTGTTAATATAACACCTGTTAAAAAAACCGGTGCTAGAATTGATGAAAACCGGTGTTAAACTAACACCGGTCAAAAAATCGGTGCTAAAAAGAACAAAACCGGTTTTAAATTAGCACCGGTTTAAAACTGGTGCTAAAAATCCACATAACCGGTGAATTGGAAATATTAGCACCGGTTTGAAAAACTGGTGTTAAAAAATATCAAAATTCGGTGCTAAATTTGAACCGGTTTGAAAACCGGTGCTAAAAATTGAAGAAACCCGATGTAAAGTAGATATTTGGCACCGGTTTTAGAATCTGGTGCTAAAAAATGACCAAAACTGGTGCTAAAAGAATTCCGGAAAAAAAGGCGGGAAAATGGCACCGTTAAAGTTTGCACCGGTTAAAAACCGGTGCTAATAGGGAAAATGGCACCGGTTTTACATACTATTCACAAAAACCGGTGCTAAATTGAGCATTTAATGCTCCGAACTACCCCTCTAAATTATTTCTGAACTTGTAGTTTCCTTCTCCCTTCATTGATGGAAGATTTTTTGGATGGTGAGCAATAACTCAAAGCAATGAAGCCACATGGATGTAATTTTTCATTAACTTCTTGGAATTTCAATCAAATAGCTAGTAGTTATAATAACCATAAATGCATGCTTGAAAGAGTTTATTCGTATGTATTAATGGTTTCTATATGCTTTATGTCGTCGGTTTAGTATAGGGGTGGGCGTCGGGTCGGGTTGTTCGGTTTTCGGTTTAATCGGTTCGATTTATTCGGTTTTTTTTTAAATGCCAAAACCGAAACCGACCCGAAAAACCAAATAAACCGAATAATCCGAACCGAATTTGAAATTCGGATTCGGTTAGAATTCGGTTTTAAACCGAATAAACCGAAGTAATTTCAACTTTTATTAAATTAAATTTAATTAAATTAATTCTGGACCAAATAAACCAAAAGCCCACAAATATACCAAAATTTCAACTTCAAATCAATGATTATAGCCCAAAAATTATGGACAAATCATTTATCATTAAAAGCCCATTTGGCATATGCTAAGTAATTTGCCAATAGAGGCCCATTTGGGCCTTTGGTTGCATCTCATGCCTGATGCCTTGCTTTGAGAATTTGGAGAAGCTCCCTACTTTTATAGTGAAAATTGAAGGCAACATTTCCTCCACTTTCGATGTGGGACTAAATCTAAAGCATTTGGAGTTTGGCCATTTCGCCTTGGCTCTTCCTCTTCCTTCAGGCTTTTCCTTCAGCCTTCACTTCTTCTTCACTAACATAGTCACATGCGAAATTCAATTCAAATCTTTCAATTTTATTACTTTTTTTTTTAATTTACTATGAGTCTATCTCTTGAAAGACAGTCTTTTCATAAGTCATGGAAATATTATGGTTTAAAATACAAATTTTACGAACTGAAGATAATTTTTTTGGGTTGA